>OY757907.1:22149080-22214080 GCA_963585895.1 Sepioteuthis lessoniana
AGTCTGAAAGCATTAAATCTGGTGAGTATGGAGGATGCGGTAAAGTTAGGCATCCGAATGAGGCGACTGTTACCCTTGTCCTGATTCTTATGTATGGTTGAGTATTGTCATGCCGCCGAAGGATTTTATCGATTGGCAAGATTTAACGGCTTCAGACTATCATCTTTTCGGTCCATAAAAGAAGGTTTAAGAGGCAAACATTATGCCAGTGACGAGGAAGTGAAAACTGCTGTGATGAAGTGCCAATGTTCAAATATTTGTCCAGCTTCTCGCTTTCTTTCTCTTTCATTCAGTGTTCTGCTGACACTGTAAAATCCTCTAGATGACAAGTTCTTCTTCTTCTTCTTCTTCTTCTTCTTATTATTATTATTATTATTATTATTATTATTATTAGTGGTAGTAGTAGTAGTAGTAGTAGTTTAGTTTAGGTTTATTGGGTTTTATGGCATATCAACCTTTGTAGGTAATTTAATGCCAAATCCATCTGTTCTTTTTAAAACAATTCAGTTTAGCATAAGTACACAGTTTAATGGTCAAAAACATTTCAAGCTATTCAAGCAGTTATATGTAACAATTCAGTTAAGTGTAAATGCAGCTTTAATGTCGAAAAACTGTTCTATCTCAAATAATTCAGTTAAGCATAAGCACACGGTTTAAATGTAAGTATGGTTTAATTGTCAAAAACATTTCTATTTCAAGCTATTCAGTTTATTCAAACAATTCAGTTTAGCATTAGTATGCTGTTCTATTTTAACCCTAGATAGGGCCCTATCAGGTGCTACCACTCCGGGCCAGAGTGGACCTGGGAGCAATGGCAATAATGGGGTACTCCGCATTCCCCAAAGCTCCAACACTGCTGGAACCTCACCATCAGATTGTTTAGTGTTATATCCAGGACACTCGTTAGGGAGGGTATTCTACAGCCCCAGCTGACTGGGCAAAGTAGTAGTAGTAGTATAAGTAGTTGTAGTAGTATATATATATATATATATATATGAAACATTGTGTTTTACCAATAAATAGATAATTTATCTAATGCAGTTTGACTCGGACAAATTTGTGAATAATATAAAGCAATTATCCTGACTTGCATATCTATGAAATATGTTAGTACTTGAATGATTTGATATACACTCATGTAATGTGTCCAAAGAAGAAAGAATTTATTCATTCTTCCTCACTTTTTATCTTTGAAATTTATGAGAATGTCCTCTTAGATCGAAACCCTAACCCTTAGACATACAACAATAAATCATGAGAATAAGTGATGATCGGTGTTATTTAAGGAGTATCCAGTTACCCTCAGTCGAGGGTAAATTTGTAGATTCAAAAGAAGTGGGTGTTGATTAGATCATGAATTGTTTTCACGTATTTACATTTTGATTCTATGAACTCTCAACAGCAAAATCGCCCACTCAATTCACGGAATTTAATATTGTCTGATGTTCAGAGAAGAAGCATCGTTATTATTCAATGAATTTAATATTGTCTGATGTTCAGAGAAGAAGCATCGTTATTATTCAATGAATTTAATATTGTCTGATGTTCAGAGAAGAAGCATCGTTATTATTCAATGAATTATTTCGTATCATTATGATCATCATAGTTATATTTTTAATGCGACCTTCAAGTGGATACCTTTTTCAGCATCCTTTAGACATTTTACTGAGGCGTTTGTGGTAACGGTTATCTTCGTTGGAAGTGTAGTGCCTGCCAGGGTCCCATCTATGGGTCAAGCACTTTTGTTTAAAAAGTATTTGTATTCGATCGGACCGTGTACAAAAAAAATCCTCTTAAGAAACAACTACACAAAAATATAAATATCAACGTACAATGAACTTACTTTTTGGCATAAAATAAATCAAGATGGGTTGATATGTCGTTAAAATCAATCAATCAGTTGTCCTCTTACCCAGCGTAGACAAATGTTTCAACTAGTATACAATGCACACACTGTACAAATGGTTATTATAAGATATGCTATCCTGTTTATCATTATATCACACGCATAAACACGTATATACATATATAATACGTATAAAAGCAGTTAGGGAAATATTAATGTACAAAAATCCTTCACAAACGTGATTTCATTTATAAATACATTCATAGAATATAAAATAGAGTGAAAGGGAAATGTGCATAGAAATTCATTTGTAAATAAATATAAAAAGCGAATGTAAACCTATAAAAAGTGAACTGAAACTCATACATTTTTAAAGGCACTTTTTGTCTTTTTCTAACTTCTCTTCCTTCTTTTTACTGTCTCTTTTCATGCAAGTCGGACTGTACGTTGTCTCTCCATTAATAGAGCAATTATTATACAGACTCGTTTCCTACATACGTTCAATCAAGTGAAACAGTCTGTGAGGTAGACGCTGTGATAGCGTTTGTATTAACTGCATTGCGCGGAAAATCTGGTTGCTTGAATGGTTACTTTGTCGGCTGTCGGCTCCATTCTCAGATGAGAAGAATGCAATGCACGCGACATAAGCCAGTGAAGGAAGCAATGAACAGGACAAAAAGAAATATCTTTTTAGATGAAGAAAAGGAAATTACAGGCCAAGGTGTATACATAGAGATAAATTCAATTTTTTGTTTTTTTGCTTTTTGCTTTGTTTTGTTTTGTTTTTTATGTTTTGTTTTGTTTCGTTTTTTCACGTTAAGAATGAGGAGTTGATATTTTGTGCATTCTTAATAATTTGCGAAAAGAATACTATGAAAGAAAAATAACCAATAAACTTCTTTTTTCTCATTAAGCTTAGCAATTTATGTGTGTATGTGTTTGTGTGTGTGTCACTGCACACTTCTAAAGTAAGTTGGCGACCGTAGTCGAAGGTGACCCGAAGGCTCCCTTTTCAATAGCTACAACACCGAGGTGTAGAGGAGTATGCTACTCCTTTCCCTGGATTGCTCAATTTTACCCTTGATCCTTATCTTATAACGCCGTGGTGTAATGGTTATCGTCGTAGGAAATGGACACGGCGACACGAGTTCAAGCCCTGGACGAGACTGATCGCATTTCACATAGCACTAATACCCTTGGGAAAGGTATGAATCCAATTATTCTCTCCCTCCAGGTATGGGTAAATAGTAGGGCAGACTAGGTTCTTCAGCCTTGGTGAGGCAACTCGTCTAGGAGAAGGAAAACTCTGAATTCAAACCTGTTAAAATCCGCTTAAAAAATTGACCATGTGTCATATCCTGCCCGAGCGGAGGGGGTGGTAAATATGATAACGCCGAGTATTAAGCAAGGTGGCATCAAGTATCGTGTTTTGAGCCTTTGGTATGACTCGATCTATGATTGAACCCTGGTCTCGCAGACCATTGGCGAACACTCTACTCATTAGGCCAATGGCACACGTCTAAGCCGGTAAAAAATATGGCTACTTTTTCTATAGTTATTAATGGACGACCCCAGCTATGGAAATAGTAGGACAGACTGAGTTCTCTGGGCTTAGCAATCTAACCAATCTAGGGGAAGGAAAACTCTGAATTTAAAAATGACTTTGTGTCCCATCTCCTCCTAGGCAGAAGGATTGGTTGATTGACTTATCTATTTTAACGGCACGTCGACCTTTCTGGGATTATTTTTACGTCCAGATGTTAAGGAATTGCTAAGTTCTCTTCACCTCCAGTCAAATACTCAACTTTTTTTTCTTTTTTTTTTTTTTTGCTTTCTGCTTTTGAATTAATCAGCACTGAATAAAATGCAAATATTTTCCTTGAGGGAATTTACGTGGAAGTTTAATTTTCTAAGTCACTTTATTGCCGTTATGTTTTTTAATGCCACATTTATTTCCATGTAGTACGTCAGTTTGTATCAAAGTATTTTCTTTTCTTCTTCTTTTTTTCCAAAGAGCTCATTCGATTTGGTTGGTTGGTTTGTTGGGTTTTATGGCATATCAACCTTTGTAGGTTATTTAATGCCAAATCCATTTTTATGTAAATAATCGGTTCTATTTAAAACAATTCAATTTAGCATAAGTACACAGTTTAATTGTCAAAAACATTTCTATTTCAAACTATTCGAGCAGTTATATATAACCATTCAGTTTAGTGTAAGTAGAGTTTCCATGTCAAAAATAGTTCAATTTAAAACAATTCAGTTTAGAATAAGCACGCAGTTTAAATGTAAGTACAGTTTAATTGTAAAAAGCATTTCTATTTCTAGGTATTCAGTTTAGGCAAGCAATTCTAATTCAGCTAATTCGGTTTAGTAAAATTACAGATTTTGTTTACACACAGTTACATGTCAGAACAGTTCTATGTTAAACAATTCAGTTTAGTGTAAATACAGTTTCAAAGTCAAAAAATAGTTCAATTTGAAATAATTCAGTTTATCACAAGCACGCAGTTCAAATGTAAGCACGGTTCAATTATCAAAAAACATTTCTATTTCAAGATATTCAGTTTAGCATAAGTATGCCGTTAGTTCTATTTAACCCATAGATAGGGCCCTAGATTGTTTAGTGTCATCTCCAGGACACTCGTTGGGGGGGGGTCTTACCCCTCTGCAGAGTATTCTACAGTCAGTGTATTCTACAGCCCCAGCCGACTGGGCAAGAGTTCATTCGACAAGAAATTAAAAAATATCAACAATTGATGGAAGCAAGATTCGGTGTCAATCGGAAGGGAGAGTACTTTTTATCAATAAGAAGACACAATAATTAAGTGTTCTTTATTAAGATTCATAACATGGCATTTTTCAATACAAACCTCAGGCAAGTTTTTCCATTCCTATAAATTTGGCCGTTTCCGGTGTATGTTTTTTCTTACTGAGGTATTTTGTCTTTAATTAGCATATTCTTGAACAAGGAAGCCATTTTAAAGATTTTACTATGATTTCGATGATAAATTTGCATACACAAATCTTACAATTCATTTTTTTTCGATAAAACTGTCAGATTCAATACGCAGTAACTTTTCAACGAAAAAGCAAAATTTAAAAAACGTGTGCTTGTTCCAAATTTTAAGATTAAGTATATGCACATATGTAGCAACTATCTTGTCTGACCACTCCTGCCCACTGTGAATATTTCTTGGAGAATTGACGTAAGATATGTTATAGTAATGTTTAGTGACCAACATATATATTTTAAAGACGATATATGTACTACATGTATATGTATTACTTATGGTGTAATGCTTGAATGGACGTCAGTTTTCATTTTGAGCTTTCGTAGATTGCTTGTGATTTGTAATATTTGTGCTCGTCTGTTGGTTGGTTGGGTTTTATGGCATATCAATCTTTGTAGGTTATTTAATACCAAATCCATTTTTATGTGAATAATCAGTTCTATTTCAAACAATTCAGTTTAGCATGAGTACACAGTTTAATTGTCAAAAACATTTCTATTTCAAACTATTCAGTTTAGTCAAGCAGTTCTAATCCAGCTAATTCAGTTTAGCGTAAGTACAGATTTTATTTACACAGTAAAATGTCAAAACGGTTCTATGTTAAACAATTCAGTTTACTGTAAATACAGTTTCAATGTCAAAAACAGTTCTATTTCAAATAATTAAGTTTAGCATAAGCACGCAGTTTAAATGTAAGTACGGTTTAATTGTCAAAAACATTTCTTTTTCAAGCTATTCAGTTTAGTCAAAGAATTCAGTTTAGCATAAATATGCCGTTAGTTCTATTTAACCCATAGATAGGGCCATATCGGGTGCTACCACGCCGGGCTAGAGTGGACCTGGGAGCAATGGCAATGAAGGGGTGCTCCGTATTCTCCAAAGCCCCAGGATTACTGGAACCTCACCATCAGATTGTTTAGTGTCATCTCCAGGACACTCGTTGTGGTGTGTTTACCCCTCTGCAGGGGTACAGTCAGTGTATTCTACAGCCCCAGCCGACTGGGCTATACACAGAGTTAATGACAAAACAGTTTTATTACAGATAATTCAGTTTATCATAAGTACACAGTTTACACGTCAAAACAGTTCTATTTCGAGCAATTCAGCTTAGCATAAGTACGCAATTTGCTTGTCAAAACAGTTCTATTTTAAACAATTCAGTTCCGCATAAATACGCGGTTTAAATGCAAAAAACAGTAAACTCCAACCACCGTTTAGTTCTATTTAACCATAGATAGGACCCTTATCAAGTTCTACCACTCCGGGTCAGAGTGGACCTGGGAGCGATAGCAATAAAGGGGTACTTCATATTTCCCAAAGCTCCAGCGTTGCTGGAACCTCACTATCAGATTCGTTTAGTGTCATATCCAGGACACTCGTTGATGGGGGTCTTACCCCTCTGCAGAGAAGCAATTGGTGTATTCTACAGCCCCAGCTGTCTAGGCAAGTGCTCGTCTGTGTGTTTATCTTTCACGTGATTAATTGATGTATCAGGAATATTAATGTTTTTCTTGAACAGAATCAGAGCATCACGTTTTTTTCTTCAATATCAGCATGTACAGAACACTAATCAGCCACTAACTACGTCTCGTTCAAAAGAGAAGTTTAAATTTTAAGGTGTGCTTTTTGTTTTGTTTTGTTTTGTTTTGTTTTTTGGTTGGGGTACAAAATTGTGTAATATTCGAGGGCCGCTCAAAAAGTTCTAAGCCTCGTAAAGAAAGAAAAGCTATAGCTGAATATTTCTTGTGGCAACACACAACCACTTCTTAAAAAGCTAGGAAAATTATTTCAGATTTTTCAAGTTTTATAAAAAAAATGGTATTGTGTTGTCTCAAAATATTATCAAAATATTATCAAAATATTCAGCTATGCTCTTGAGTGGAGTATAGAACTTTTTGAGTGACTCACGTAAATATAATGTATGAAGAATATTGTAAAAGCAATGACCCGAAATGTTTGAGGGTTCTATTATCTAGATGTAAAATTTGATCACTAAAATGTGAAACAAAAGTAAAAAGAGACATTTTTATTGGACCCAAAATCAGAGAATTGATGGATGATAGCAAGTTCAGGGATCAACTGAATCCATTTGAGCCGATTGCATGGGAATCATTAATATTAGCTGAATAGAACTTTCTTGAGCCGCAAAGAACTGAAAATTATGATGATTAAAATAAAGAACATGCTATCAACGTATCAAACAATGAGACGCTAGATTTCTTTTAAAATGCACCTTTTAATATTCACATCTCGATTTGTTTCCAACGTGTGCCATAAGCAATAATGGTAAGAGAAATGAAGTCTGTTCAAATCAGACATATTTAGTAACTACTGCTGATTCCTAAAAAAAAGTCAAGCTCAACACACAAGCGCAAAAGCAAATTCCTCTCACATTTCTGGGAGATATCAGAAATAAAGGATTCTGTATTCATTCGGTTATTTCAAATCATTATCTCAATTTTCATATGACATAAATATATCTATTAATATACTATTTGACTTGAACATACCATTAATATAATATTTATCTTGAGTATACATATGCATTTTACTGAGGACACTGCTGGAGAAGCAGATGACGAGCTCATAAGTGACGTACTCCTATGGACCCCCAAATATAGCCGATCAAAAGCAGGACGACCAGCTCGAACATACATACAGCAGCTATGTGAGGATACGGGATGTAGCCCTGGAGACCTGCCAGAGGCGATGAACGATAGGGAGAAGTGGCGAGAGAGGGTCAGGGATATCCGTGCTAGCGGCACGACATGATGATGATGATGATATAATTCTACATTTCCTGCAACAGTCGGAATGCTTTCAAATAAAATATTATTTTGATTTACTCTATTTTCGTTCATTCTATCATCACTTTTTTCACTATACTCTCTCTCTCTCTCTCTCTCTCTCTAGAACTGGAACCTCACCGCTTAGTGCAGTTTAGTGTCATACCTAACACATTCTTTTCTTTAGCGGGGGACTTGTTCCTCTGTAAGGGATTCAGTCTGAGTATTGTAAGTTTCATCGGCGGAGCCAGTGGAAGAGGAAATAATTGAAAATGCTTCATCCTAGAAAAAATTCAAGATGATATTGAATTTGTTTTCAACACAATAGTCCTTCAATAAATAAGGTTAATTTTGCCTAAGGAGTTAGCAACAGAAAGCGCTGTTTACAATAAAATCAATAGTGATGGGTCCTTTCATGTCCCAGAAGATTAACATGACCTTCTTCTGCGCCCTAAACCTTTTCTTTATCGGACAGTCTTTAACAATACAAGTTCGTTGTAGAAAACTTATGTTGAGCCCATTTGGATACATATTTTACTAAAACAAATTTCTCGTAGACATCACCCATTCTCTTGTAAATTTTCACTTCTAAGCCACCAAAACTTTGATTGGATACCTCAGTTCAAAACGCGGGCTCTCTGTTTGATATGCTGTCATTTTGAATAGCTCTAAAACAATATTTTTGTGAGATTAAAATAATTTTTGCCATAAACAAATTCCGAAAAATTGCAGGGTTTACAATTATGGAAAAAAATTCGGAAAAAAATGTTGCTATACCATAAAATTTCCCTTATTTACTAAATCACCCTCGTATTATGAGTGTATGTAAAAAAAAAATGCTTGTTTCATGGAATATCCTTATGCCATGATGTATCTCTTATTTGCAAAATCCAATTAACATTGTATCAGTAAGAATGTTGAACACCACATCTAAAAGGAGACACATTTCCGAGAAAATAGAAAAACATTCATTGAGACAAAGAAACAAAAATAAAATAACTGAAAGAATCACGACAGTTCAGCCTTACCGACATCAGTCAGATGGTAAGAATTTTGCGATATGATGTTAAGGTTTTTGCTTTTCTTTCTTTTGTTTGTTTGTTATCTTTAATTAACTTCTAGGAAGTATTTCTATTTTCCCTGCATAAAAAAAAACAACTTTTAACTTCATATAAAGAATTTCTGTATAAGAAGGATGAAGAGGATGACAACAACAACAACAACAACAAAAAAAAACAATAATCAAATAGGGGATTAGTTTAAAAATACTGTTATTATTATTTATTTATTAGAGTTTTTCACATCAGCGTTAGCTGATGGTTTTTCACTGGAGTCTGAGTGACAGCAAGTCTCCTCAAGTCTCCAGGACTCTTCTCAGGATTCTGGCCGTTCTCAATAATGCAGTAGTTTGGATGGTCTCCACTCGTCCACCAACTTCCAAGTCCTCTAGTCCCTTTAGTAATCCTTTAGTTACTGTTCCAAACGCACCAATTACAATTGGTATAATTGTCACCTGCAGGTTCCATAGTTTTTTCAATTCTCTGGCAAGGTCAAGGTACTTATCCTTCTTTTCACATTCTTTCAGTTTTATTCTGTTTTCAGCCGGGACAGCAAAGTCGACAATTATGCAAGTTCTCTTCTTTTTGTTGATTATTATAAGGTCTGGTCTTCTGGCCGAGATTAGGTGACCCGTGTGTTGTGGTAGTAGTAGTGGTATTTTTTTTTTTTTTTTTTACTCTTTGTGTTATTTTTCCACTAACTCTGTTTGGTGGATTTAGACAAGCAGAACTGCGAATTCATACGTAAACAGTCTCGTCATTTATACAAGTACATTTATAAAATCTGTTTTCTTCAGATTTTATCGACACGTAAAGTGTCTTGTGACGACATATTCAAAAGTCAAGTCTAATTGACAACGTATAGATTCGTTAATATTCTCTTTTTTATTTTATTTCATTGTAATACAATGTACGCACAAGGCCTTTTTTATTTCTAGTTTCAAATTCTATAAGAAATCTTGTGAATCTCGCTATCAATTTTTTTCTCATTTTCATTCTAAACAGATTTTAAGGTGAGATTTTTTTTTAAAGAGCCACCAATTAAAAACAAGCGGATGCTTCCAATCGAAGCGGAGTTTTCCTAGTTTTTGGTAAAGTATCACAATAAATGCGTAAACAATCTGAAACGATTTTTTAAAGGATGAAAAGATGTTTTCTTTGAAATAGGATACAGATTTTTTTAGGCTCGTTATCATGAATTGGATAATCAGAACCATTCATCCTATGAACAGATTTTCACGCTTTAAGAATATAATTGGTTCGTAGACCATCTTGACGTCCGTAAAACAGAACAACCACATATGAATATAATTAAGTTGTGAGTTTCAATCTTGCTTCTAGTGAAAAATAACATATAGAAATTCATTCAATGTAAAAAAAAAAAAAAAGAGTTTGAATTAACTCATGCAACTAGAGATTGACAAGAGTATTTTTAAAGTACGTACGAGGATCACACAATAAGTTTCTAGACTTTTTCGTATGGGCACTTTTATTGATAGTACACACATGAGACTCTAGTCACCTTCGAAGTAATCTCCTCCGGCTGCAATACACTTGTTGTACCGTTCCAACAACTTCTGGAATGCCCCATGGAAGTCCTCTTGTGTGAGCGTGTCAATGACCTTCCTCACAGCCTCTTTCATCTCCTCAATTGTCTCACAACGACAGCCTGTGAGCTTAGGGAATAACCAAAAGTCACAGGGAGCAAGGTATGGACTATAGGGAGGCTGAGGAATTGTCTTGATACCCATCTTGGTCAAATAGTCTGTGACAAGGAAGGAGTTGTGGACTGGTGCATTGTCCTGGTGGAAATGTCACTGACCCGATTTGAAGAGTGCTGGCCTCTTCCCAAGGAATCTCTTCGTGAACTCCCTTAAAACTTCAACATAGTAACCCTAACCCGAACCCTTTGGCCAATCAACTCTGGTGTATTGACTTCCTTACTTCCCCCACACCTCTCATCATCCCTCACAGACTCCGTGCCTTCCTTGAATCTCTTATGCCACTCAAAAACTGATGCTCAATTCATGCAAGATGGTCAAAAAGCAGTCTGAAGCATTCCATACGTTTCTGTGGCGGCATTTTTTCCAAGTTTAAAACACAATTTTATTGCATATTTTTCTAAAGTGTCAGATTGCATTTTTGAACTTCACCAGCTGTGACAATCAGGTTTTAGTAGGGTGTGTTCTAATTCCTGCTGTAGCAGTTCATTTGAACGTGAGATCATAAGAATTAGTCAGTCATCTTATAAGGTGTATAGCAACAACATACTGATTTTTTAAGAATCTACGACAATTTTAAATGCCTGTATAAAAAAAGTCTGGAAACTTATTGAAGGCCTCATGTACTTTTTCATGTGAACACATTTTCTAAGTAAATTAGATGTTCGGAAAAATAAGTTGAATAGAAGAAGATTAATCAACTAGACTTACTGAATCGATTTACAATTATCATAAGCTATTTTCTTGAGCAATTCATTTTCTTTAAAGGCATGTCAACCTGTCTAGGGTTATTCTATGCCTAAAGGTTATGGAATCATGTTCATAGTACGTCTATATTTACATTTTTTGTGTAGTTGTTTCCTAAGAGATTTCTTTTTGCACATGGTCCTATCGAATACGGATAATTTTTAAATTGATCTATTTTACCCATACCTGGGACCATAAAAGATACTACAACTCCGAATTTGAGTGGACTTGGGAGTAATGCCAATGAAAGAGAACTCTAATCTCCCAAGAACTCCAAAACAGGACCCTCAACATTAGACGCAATCAAGTGTCATACTTAAGACAGGAATTTTTGTGAGGGAAAGTCTTCTCTGCTGGGGATACACTCGACTTATTTTAAACCCACCGACAAGACAGGAAATTAGTTTGATCAACTCGAGACTTATTGTAATTAGCTTTTTTTTCTATAGAATTGATGTAAACCAAACTAATAAGTTCTACGTGATTGAACTTATGTTTGTAAAATTGATTTTTACGATAAAAAAGGTCATCATTAACATGTTGTGCCGCTAGCACGGATATCCCTGACCCTCTCTCGCCACTTCTCCCTATCGTTCATCGCCTCTGACAGGTCTTCGGGGCTACATCCTATATCCTCGCATAGCTACTGAATGTATGTTCGTGCTGGTCGTCCTGCTTTTGCCCGGCCATATGTGGGGGTCCATAGGAGTACATCACTTATGAGCTCGTCATCTGCTTCTCCAGCAGTGTCCTGCATGTCTGGTTCGTCTAACTTGGATAGCTTTCGTGATGGGAGGCAGGTGACCGTATAGTTGGTGTCTTGTGGGGTGTTGCTGCCAGGACTTGTTCAATATTGATAAAAACCATAAAAAGGTAAATCACGAAAATAAATGTAAATAGAAAGGCTATTCAGCTTTTTCTGTCACTTTCTGATCAAATATATCTTTTAGTGTAAAAACTATTAATCTATCAAATTAGACCAAATATTTTCCCTTAAACATAAACGTAATCTGGCTTGAAAACCAGCATACTATTCGCCCAGTTGGTTGGCGTTAAGAATACGCTAACTATATCCTCTGCAGAGGGGTAAGACCCCACAAAAAAAAAGGAGTGTATTAAGTATGACACTAAACTGCATTTGATGGTAAGACTCCAGTTCTGGCGAACTGGGGATAATGGAATACCCTTTCATTGCCATTACTTCCAAGTCTACTTAGAACCAGAGCTGTAGTACCTGTTAAGATCCCACCCACGGGTTAAATAGATCTGCTTGAAAATTATTATTATTCGATCGGACTGAGTGCAAAAAAAAAAAATCTTAAGAAACTATACAAAAAATGCAAACAATGAATACGATTCCTTAACCTCTTGGTATAAAATACGCCTAGAGGGGTTGACATCAATCATCAACTAGCGTAATATGTTCCAACACACACACACACACACACACACACACACACACACACTCATTGGTCTAGTGCGAAGAGTGTTCGTCAATGGTTCGGGAGACCAGGGTTCAATCCCAGGTCACGTCACACCAAAGACTTTTAAAATGGTACTTGATACCTCCTTGCTTAACACTCAGCAATATAAGGTACGTATCGAGGGTCAAGTGGAGCAATCCAGGGAAAGGAGTAGCGCCCCCCCTACACCTCGATGTAGTAGCTATTGAAAAGGGAGCCTTCTGGTCACCCTCGTCTACGGTGACCAAATTTACTTCATCTATATATATATATATATATATATATATGTGTGTGTGTGTGTGTGTGTGTGTGTGTGTGTGTGTGTGTGTGTGTGTGTAATTTTCTCGAATTATTACAAATGCCGAACATTTTAATGAAGATTGTGTCTATCACTGCAGCCTTGCACACACACTGAAACATTTTACATTTAGAGTAATTATAATTCGTCGTTTATTGATTTTATAAAACTCAGCTTTTAACCGATTTGAAACTCCGGCAACTTCCGGTCAAGATGAAAATTCGCACTTTTTTTTCTTCTACGAAATATTTTGGGCAAACTTACTAGTACCCACATGAACATAAATACAAGAGAATAAACTGTCGGGTAGTTATGGAATATTTTAGAAAATTATCTGAGATACTTTCAACGGAATCCCTGAGGTGTCTTAGCTAACGTGTGGGACTGCAAACTCCAGTCTTGCTATTACATTCACTTTCGGACTTATACCCAAGGGAAAGTCATGAACCCTCTTATTCCTCAAACTATGGGTTAGATAGCCACACTACTGTCGTTCTACAAAGCTTTGGCATTTAATAAGCCACGAAAGTTGATATGCCATTAAACAAAGAAACTAAGCTGAGACTTCCACTGATTTCAATCACACCCAGTAATTTTTGGATGCATGAATTACTAATGTTTGAATTGCTGCCGAAAATATACTCAATAAAATACTAATTGATTTTTTCTGAATTTTGTTCTTAGTTCTTTAACATTAAAAGAAGATTTTTCAAAAATCTTAAGTCTACTTGTATAATCCAGATACTCATGCTATTTCATCGGATGAATAAAAAGCGCTGTGCCATACAATGCTCTATTTTCAGCATTTTTTTTTTTTTTATTTGACTTCGAAGACAACGAGGGAAAGTCTTCTATAAGGATTCAAACCGAAACATAAAAATACAGAAAAATAGCAATGACGCCAAGAAAAAAACTGTATTTCTCTCAAAAATTGTCTAAAAAGTTTATTTTTCTGTTCAATACATGCTTCTCTATGCTTCAATATATTTATGCAAAAGAGGAAA
Source organism: Sepioteuthis lessoniana (assembly GCA_963585895.1). NCBI lineage: Eukaryota > Metazoa > Mollusca > Cephalopoda > Myopsida > Loliginidae > Sepioteuthis > Sepioteuthis lessoniana. Next base: position 22,163,018 of record OY757907.1, read on the forward strand.
TTTTGTAACGTGCCGCCATTTTTAAGTATCTAGCGTCTCAGTTTTAGAAGGGCTGACAGTCTTTCCATTATTTACTCTTCCAACTGTCTTCACTATGGACGGCGTCATCGCTGCTCGCAGTAAAGATTCGTCTGACACAATTTTCCTCTGTTCCATGCAATATATTCAGTTCAAATTGAGAAGGAAAGAGAGAAAGCGCATTGTAAAAAAATCTATTTGAGTATACGTTGAATTAACTACTTAGAAATTTTTTGTGTGCTTTGCGAGAGAGTACCATCATGATGGACAAGAGGAGGCTGTATTAAGAGGACAGTCGTGAAATCAAATGGAGGAGTGGGGTCCCAAAAGAAAAAAAAAAAACGTAGGATTTTGAAATAGAATATGGATCAATTATGAATCATTTTCATCGTTTACTAACTTTTATTTCCTTCTAAATGGATGTAATGAAATTATTAAGACGGATACACGTCTTTTAATATTCCTTCCATCTTTCTCTTATCTTTTTATTTTCTCTTCAATACACACTTTTATTCTCACTGTTAAAAGAATTCCTATATGTCTCTACAAAAGCAAATAAAATCGCCCTCTCTCTCTCTCTCTCTCTCACACACACACACACACACATGTATATATATATATATATATATATATATATATATGTATGTATATTTATATACTAGTTTAAGTATACCTCTACACTAGTAGTGTAGTGGTTATCTTCGTGGTAAATAAATTACTAATTGATTTTTTCTGAATTTTGTTCTTAGTTCTTTAACATTAAAAAAAGATTTTTCAAAATCTTAAGTCTACTTGTATAATCCAGATACTCATGCTATTTCATCAGATGAATAAAAAGCGCTGATGCCATACAATGCTCTATTTTCAGCATTTTTTTTTTATTTGACTTCGAAGACAACGAGGGAAAGTCTTTTATAAGGATTCAAATCGAAACATACTTTGGCGACTCAAGTTTAAATCCTGGATGAGGCTGTTTGCATTTGACATACTACTAATACCCTTGGGAAAGGTAAGAATCCAACTATTCACCTCCACGCAATGGGTAAATAGTAAGGCGAACAGAACTCTTTTACTTTGGTTTGGCAACTGGCTAATTAGTTGAGCGTTCGCCAATGGTCCGAGAGACCGGGGTTCAATCCTAGATCGAGTCGTACCAAAGACTCAAAAATAGGATTTGATGCCTCCTTGCTTTACACTCAGCATTATGAGGTAAGGATCAAGGGTAAAGTGGAACAATCCAGGGAAAGGAGTAGCGCCCTCTCCTACACCTCGGTGTAGTAGCTATTGAAAAGGGAGCCTTCGGGTCACCCTCGACTAAGGGAGACAACTTTACTTTTTAGTTTATGCAAGAATCGGCGGAAAGATTGGGTAAATACATATTTCTATGCGAGGTCAGAGGTAAAGACTTGGTTAGCCGACATATATATTTATATATATATATATGTTTTTTATGGTATATCAACCGTTGTGGGTTATTTAATGCCAAAGTGATCCTAGTAGAACTGCAGTGACCTTATTTAACCCATAGCTGATAGGGATAAGGGGGTTCATACCTTTCCCAAGGATATTAGTCCGAAAAGGAACGTAATAGCAAAACTGTAGTTCGAACTCTTAAAATTCAAGGCCGCAGTTCTGCACTTTAGCCATCTCTCTCTCATTATATATAAATATATATATATATATATATATATATATATATATATATTAGTTACGACCCGAAGTCTCGTTGGGACTACGTTAACCGAGACGTAACGAGAATAAAAAAAATAGTAATTAGTGAGAATCCCAAGGTTTGATATGTAGAATGTGAAAGAACAATGGGGATGGGAATTCTCCAATCCGAGACGCTGGTGAACGCAGAGAAGAATTGACAATAGGCAGACACAGAACGACTGAAGACAAATAGAAAATCTAACAACACAATTTATTCGGGAATATACATGAAATAGGGCGAAAGAAAAGAAACAAAAAGATTATTGTCATAAAGGATGGATAATTAATAACTGGCTATGCAGCTAATACATAGTTTAAAAATTTACAATAATAGAAATTTGTGAAATGACCAAGAAGTGAAACAGAACTTACAAAGTTTAATATGGGTTAAAGTCTTCGTTACTGAATTAATCTGGTCTCTTGTTTAGTTCTCTTGTTTTGTTTCTTTTTTTTTTTCTTTTGTAGTAGGTTGGGTTGACGCAACAAAATCTTAGGGTTAATCAGATGGGTGGACTCATTTGGTGATTTGTCGACATTATAATTCAAAGTTCTTTCTTCTAATTCGTCAGGTGGGTTTTCTCTTCTCTCTCAAATCACGGAGAATCTATGACACTTGGTAACACGTTGGAAGCAAAGTGGCTACTGACTTTTCTTCGTATGAATGCGCGAAAAACAAAAGTAGTCTCTGTGGTTAGATCACGTGATGAGGTCATGGTGGGTAGGTGTGTGTCGACGGTTGAAACTTTTGATGGGTCATCTGGACTTTAAGAATGCTGCGTTTCCCTGACTACCAAGTATTTGTCGCTGCCTCCCACCAGACACGACTTGACACAAGGTCAAAAGCCCGAAGGCCGATTAAAGTGGGGATAAAGGGGAGGGGTGGTCGGGAACGAGCCGAGACTCGAACCCTGCTTGTCTGTGCTGCTCATCGGCTCACTTAGTGCAATGTGAGCCTGATGAGGCAAGCAGTTTCACGAACCCAAATGTGAGTCCGGGCACGTATGCCAGTTTATATATATATATATATATATATATATATATATATATATATATATATATATATATGTATATGTATATGTATATATATATATATATATGTATATGTATATGTATATGTATATGTATATATATATATATGTATATGTATATGTATATGTATATATATATATATATATATATATATATATATATATATATATATATATATATATATATATATATATATATATATATATATATATATATATATATATATATATATATATATATATATATATATATATATATATATATATATATATATATATATATATATATATATATATATATATATATATATATATATATATATATATATATATATATATATATATATATATATATATATATATATATATATATATATATATATATATATATATATATATATATATATATATATATATATATATATATATATATATATATATATATATATATATATATATATATATATATATATATATATATATATATATATATATATATATATATATATATATATATATATATATATATATATATATATATATATATATATATATATATATATATATATATTTTATATATATATATATATATATATATATATATATATATATATATATATATATATATATATATATATATATATATATATATATATATATATATATATATATATATATATATATATATATATATATATATATATATATATATATATATATATATATATACATACATACATACACCTCGTTGTGTAATGGTTAAAGTGATGGACTGCGGAATCGTAGTAAGCGAGTTCGTATTCCAGTCGTGCTATTACGTTCACTTTCGGGAAAATACCCTTGGGAAAGGTATGAACCCTCTTATACTCCTAGCTATGGGTTAGATAGTACCACTACTGTTCTTCTGGGAGAATAGCATTGGCATTAAATAACCTACAAAGGTTGATATGCCATTAAACAAAGAAACCAAACAGATGCACAACTTTCTGCCAGTTATATTATCCTAAAAAAGACGAATATTTTACAAACTTTGTGGGAAAATAAAAATTTGCACTGAATATTTACAAACAATAATTAATACCATAAAATATACAGCCACAAAACGAAGATTTACGAATTATAGTGTGATGTTATCTTATGAAGTTAATATTGTTCTGTGAAAATAATAACAAAGTTTTGTAGAATGATATATTTTTATTAAAGTAATTGACATTAAGTCATTTACCGATTTGACATTTTTGTCCGAATTGTTTGTCCAAACTAAGCAATTATGTTATGTAGCTGTTTTGCGTCTTCAGATTGAAGAGTGACCCATAAAATTCGTCAATAACTAAATGTGAATAACTAATTTAGAAAGACAAGTTTTTTCTTTTGAATTTTGGAATATTAGTTCTGTGCGATTAGTTACATCTTGTATCAACATAGATTACCGTTGCTTATTATAAGAGAACTATTCTCTATCAGAGCCTACATTTTTCCCATGAACAACAAAAATTATATATGATAAAACATTCTTCTGTGTTTCGTAAAACAAAATTTAGTTGCTCAACATCAAACCGTTTCAAATATGGTGTCTACAAAGAACGTGCAAACATTTTTCCTAATAATAATAATAATAATAATAATAATAATAATAATAATAATAATATATGTATATATATATATATGTGTGTGTGTGTGTGTGTGTGTGTGTGTGTGTGTGTGTGTGTGTACATTCCCTAATTACATGGCCTCATATTTATTCAACATTTGTAGTTTTGTTGATGAGTGAAATCTTATTAGTCACTTGGTACTTCATACTAATAGATTGACATGGGTATTTCCACTTTGGTTGAAAAATACCCGATTTCATTTCTGTACGGGAAACAAAATGCGCAAAATTTTCTCGAATATATTCAACAGTTTGGGTTTTTGTATTTCTAATACATCCTGATTTTGTTTATGTGGCCGTCTACTGCAGTTTAGCTTCATTACCTACGAATTTTATACAGCCACAATTATTTATGAGGTATTCTACAATGGAAGACCCGTGTGTACTTCTTCGATTATGTATCGACCCATACCGCGCCCGACCCTTTATTTTCTTTTACCCCTGTAGATTAGGATTCCCGTCCCACCTAGGGTATGTCCGGCTTGTTTTTGGTTCTTTCGATCCAGAAAACAGTCGGCCTCCAATTTTATAGACGGGGGGATGGGAGGGCAACGAAATCATTAATTATATCATCCATCGCTTTCGGGTTTTAAGTAGGCCTTTTTCATAGAGCAAAAATGGTATTTTGGTGGTTGCTGCACATATGGCGGCGGACGAATGGTTATATATTGTATTGTTGAATGGGTCGACAAATGTGGCTAGCTAGGTTCCCATAGAAAATATAGTTATATAAGACCGCTCCCCCCCCAAAAAAAACTTAAGGCTTTGTGCCTTCAATTTTTTGTATTTTTAGTATAAAAATTGGAAATAAAGTGTGTACTTCTTCGATTATCAGTTGGGCCTCCAATGAAATTACGTTATTTTCTTCGGGACATGTTGTTTGAATCTAGCATCTAGCCTTTGGTTAGTTCTTCCTACGTAGCTCGAACTGCAACTCCACCTAATTAACTAAAAAAAAGAAAATTACTATGATGAGTGCGGATAACATCTTTACGGAGAGATGCCAGTTTGGGTTTAGTATGAAAGATCACACGCACATTAGATAAAGAATAACACCTTTGTATATACGTAATTTTATTGGAGACCCAACTGATAATCTTAGAAATATATATGAGTCTTCCATTGCAGAACACCTTATAAATAATCGTGACAGTGCAGAGTTCGGTGTGGACTTTTTCTCGGTATCAAATAAGCCGCACACTTCATTTCCTTTGAAAGTATTAGAGACTATCCATATTTTATCCACCAGACCGTCTCTCTGTAAACAGAAGGAATGTCTGCTAGAACTTAATTTTAATTCAGTATAGTCGCCAATATACTTTTCTTATCCCCACCCCCCGCCGCCTCCATCATAAATATTTCCCTTTTATTATTTTACACGATATTTCCTCGATTTAGCTCTGTTGAGCGAGCACGAAACCTGTCAACTAGCTTGTCACTTTTTTTTTAGTTCCATCATGACTAAAACTTTGGCGCTGTTTGTTTGTGTTTTATGGCACATCAACCTTTTTTGGTTATTTAATGCTAAATCCATTTTTATTCAAATAAACAGTTTTATTTCAAGCAATTCCGTTTAGCAAAAGTACACAGTTTAGTTCTATTTGACCCAAAGATAAGACCCTATCAGGTGCTACCACCCCGAGCCAGAGTGGACCTGGGAGCAATGGCAATGAAGGGGTACTCTGCATTCCCCAAAGCTCCAACATTACTGGGACCTCACCACCAGACTGTTTAGTGTCATAATCAGGACACTCGTTGGGGGGGGGTCTTACTCCTCTGCAGAGGTGCAGTTTGTGTATTCTACAGCCCCAGCCGATTGGGCATTCTATTTGCGTTCATGTGTGTACAAATATATATGAGAATAGAATCTACAAGGATTTATTTCATTCTTTATTGCCTGTACTTAATTATTAAGTTCAGTTTTTCTTTTCTTTTCTTTTCCCCTTTTTCATCCATTTTCTTCGAATGGATCTTTTTCTCACATTTTTTCTTTCCAATAAACCGTTTTATCTATTCTTTTTGCAAAGAAGTATATCTTCAGTGAATAGAAAAAAAATTAGATAATATTTCCCTTCTTTTGCTTTTAAACAATACTTCACTATACAGAAGAGGAAGGCGAATATTCAAGATTTGTCATGTAAGCGTTAATTACTTTTCTAGTTTACGACAAAACCAACGTTTTATGATAATACTATTTTAGTTGATAATAGTATCTGGGATTTATAAAACTTTACAATGCAATACAATACATAATTACCTTCTCGCCCAGTGTATATAGGCCTTTGCCTAAGCAAACTTTTTCTTCTTCATTGCTTTTGTTATTCTAGACACTTGTATGAGTTTGCAGAGACAACAACCAACCTAACGAAGCTTTCTTCTTCCAATTCTCAGACTGAACGCTTCAAAAGGGAAATGCCGAGGTCATGAAGCTTTTTTTTTTCTTTTGTGACGGTCATGTACGAGTCACGAATCGTGCGTGACCTTACACGATAAATGACTTTTTGTAAAATCTGCATTGGCGGGAAGTTGCATAAATCCATATTAATCCAAACACCACAGCTATTCCATTGATTTATCAAGTCCTTGGATAAAGTTACTTTTTGCTTTGTTTCGTTTTGTTTTGTTTTGTTTTGTTTTGTTTTTTAGGGGTTGGGGGAAGGCTGTGTGTTTGTTTTCGTTTTTTTTTTTTTTTTTTTTTCAAGCGCAACCAGCAATAAGCCTTTTCTTTGTTGGAACACGCTTTTGTCCAGACTTTATAACACACTGAAGCGACAAATTTTCACCATTTTTCAATTTTGTCTTAATGTTGAAAATATTTCTTCATATTCTGACCTTTTTTTAATATCTAATCGCAACTTAAGAACATATAATTCAATTAAACTTCTATCTGTTCTGTTTTCCTTGATCTTGAATATATACCTGATCACTACTCTGTTGGTGGGTCTAAGAACGCCAGACTGTATCCTCTGCAGAGGGGTAAGACCCCCCCCCAGAAAATAGTATCCTGGCTATAACACTAAACTGCATCTGATGGTGAAGCTTTGGGTAGTGGGAAGTATCCCTTCTTTGCCATTACTCCTAGGTCCACTCAGCCCCGGAGTGATAGATCCTGTTAGTGAACTATCTATGCGTCAAATAGACCTGTTTTGCATTAGATAGAATACCTTATATTATATAACTATGTGCAAAAAAACTTCAAAGACTACACAAAAATGTAGATATAAATATATAATGTGCAGTTTCCTAACCTCAATGCATAAGGTAATCCTAAATGGGTCGATATAACGTTGAAATCAACCAATCAATTTATTTATCAGATCTCACGATGACAATATTGGACAAATACGCACTATAATCAACTGTAAAATGCTTGATGAAAATATCTAATATTTCACAAAGGTTCAGCATTATATTTACATTCTTAAGAGAATAGAATTAAGAAGTTTGGAATTTTCAAAAACTAATATGCTTCAAAGTCCCATTAATAAGCACAGAAAATTTATTCATTTACCCAGCCCCTCCGCCAGAGGTCAGGATGACACCCCATGTTGATTTTAAGCAGAGTACAATCTCGAAGATCCATTCTGCTACACTAGTTGCCATACCAAGGCAATAGAATTCAGTCTATTTTACTATTTCCCCATACCTTGTTGGGGGAGAAGAGACGGATTCATTCCTTTCCCAGTTGAAGTGAAACACAAACACCCTCGTCCAAGTTTTAATCTGGAGTCACCGATTCCATTTCCTACGACGATAAATGTTATGCTATGTGCACCTGCCAGCACAGAACGATGACAGACAAAAACGATATTTGGTGAAGTTACATTTACAATATCTGGTAATTTTTATTTTTTATTTTTGATAATTAAGATGAAACAGCAATAAGCAATTTTTTCTTCCAAATAAAGAATAAGATACTGATATATATGCGTTGGTGGTTTCCATTCATTACTAATGGATAATGAAATCCCATCATATCATCCATCACTAAAGGATATGGGGGTGTGGACCGTCCAGTGAGCTCAGGTAAGCAGACATTGGTTATTTTTTTAAGAATGTGACTCTAACAGAAGATATGCATATTCTTAATTTTCAATTTTGGAGCAAACACGTTTTTTAAATGTTGTTTCTATTATTTTGGTTGAAAAGTTACGGTGTTTTAAAGTTGAAAGTTTTATCGAAAAATAAACAAAACTTATTCGTGCAAATTTATGATTGAAATTGTAGCGAAATCTTTGACCCATTTTAACGCAATGTCATCGTTTGAGGACAGTTAAAAATATGAAAATCTCATTGAATAATTATATTTTTGTTGATTTAACATATACTTTACGATAATGAAATTTATTTTAATATTTAATGTAATAAAAGTTAAATGGATATTTCAGTGTGTTTACTATGCATTTTTATGCGTTTCCTTATAATAATAATATAATTATGAATCGGAAAATTAAAACTTTTATTTATAATGGATTAAAATGGCTTTTCTAGCTCAGTTATTGGCTAAATTAAGATAAAGTACCACTATGCTTACAGCACCTGGTATTCCTAGGCGGTCACCCATCCAAGTATTGACCAGGCTCATTGTCCTTGTGGGTAGAGTGTTCGCCAATGGCCATGGAGACCTAGGTTCAATCCCAAGCCGCGTCATAACAAAGACTTTAAAAATGGTACTTGATACTTCCTTGCTTAACCCCCAGCAATATAAGGTATGTATCAAGGGTAAAAGTGGAACAATCTTGGGAAAAGAGTAGCGCCCTCCCCTACACCTCGGTGTAGTAGCTATTGAAAAAGAAGCCTTCTGGTCACCCTCGATGACGGTTGCCAACTTTATTTACTCATCACTATGATATTCAGAAATGTTCTGATTTTTTGGGACTGAAAGGTTTAATAATATATTTGTATAATTATTTCAGTAAAATCCTTCTTTTTATAATCACATTTTAAAGTAAAACTCCTAAATAATTTCTTATTCTGGGGTAAAAAAAAAACACCAAAATATTTTGTGTGTATCTAGGAATATCATGAAAACGCCGAAATTGAACATAATACTTATGTAAATATTTTCTAAAACAAGTACCTGTATGACATCTCTTTAAAGTCATGTATATCAACCAGCTTCGGCTATTTGAAAAGCATCCATAATCAAGATTATCGGTAAATTACTGATATTTTGTCGCCAAAGTTGATTTTCAGTAATTTCTTTATATGCTTGCTTTTGCCTCAAAAAATTCAATAATTATTACAGTCCCGTAATTGAACTAGCACAGTAGTGAAAACTGGTTAGGGAATTGGTTAATTTGAAAATGTATACTATTTCAAAATTTATAAAAACATGACCATAACAAATTATTTTAAAAAATCGGTAAATAAAATGAAAGATCTCTCCTCCATCTCTGTTTATTTTTATCTACATTACATACCGAATATTGAAAGTGTAATATATATTTTCAATTGTAATTTTTTGATGTTTTACGCTTTTATGTGTGATAAGTCTTGCAACATTTAAAGGTCTTAAATGAATTCCTGGTAAAATTCTGGCTCATAAACATCAGCTCCTTTTGAGGAATTTGCAATGTTTTATCAAGATATAATAGAATTGATAAATAAATTCCAATGTTGAAGTTTAAAGTTAAAATTGTATAATTTTCAAATAGTTTTTAAACTTCTATTCTTAACCCTGTCGATGGGGGGTTTGAATACGCAATTTGTATTCTCTGTAGAGGGAGTAAAACCACGCTCTCTACAAAGTAAACTTAATATGATACTAAAGTCCCGTGAGGTTTCAGTTCAGGAACTCTGAGGAGTGTAGAGTCACTTCTTTCATGCCATTACTCCCAGGACCACTATGACTCGGAATGATAGTGTCTGTTAAGGTTAAATAGTTTTTTTTTTAAATGATTAGTATTAGAAATATTTCAGATCATATAGATGTGTATTAATCATTTGTTTTTAAAATAGTTACCAGCAGGACACATAGCGTAATGGTTATAGGTGTTGGTTCCCAAAGCTTCCAAGGAGACAATCATCTGGAGGTTGCCAGTTCAATCCTGACTACTGGCGAGTAACAATACAGGAATACTTAACACTTGTACCCGGTTATAGCTGACGGAATCAGAACAGGTGACCTCAGTGAATTCAATAAAGAACGTAGTTCGAAGTCCCATGAAGGTTCCCGAGTTCGACAAACACCTGAAGAAGGCCGGAGGACATATCGGCCGAAACGTTATGGAAATAACAATAAAGATGAAGACAATAGTCCGAAAACCCTTAATGATGCAAATCATCAAGCTTCGTCTCAGAAATTTAGACAACTAGTTACTTGAAGCTATAATTATTTGATTATTATCATTAGTTATTTAAAACCTTACAATTACTTTCCTAAAAAAATGACTGACTTCGGCTTTAACAAAAGTCGACATGCACATAAACCAACAAACTAAAGTTTTTAATCTGAATTCTTTTATTTAAGCAGTTTTTTAACTAAACTATTCAAAATCTAACTACATTCAGACTGTACATATGATATCGTTATTAAAAAGGGTAATTTTAATTTTGTTAATTGTTTACATCATGACATTCATTAATTTACGTCAACAGCAATTTACGATCAAGATTTAATACAGATAAAAAAAAACCCATTACTAACGATTCTTGTATGGATGGTAATTACAACGTAAATCCTAATGAAGTAAGTAGAAGTAATTTTAATCCACCACTAGTTGTTGATACCTTTGCTAAAATTCAAATCAGGTTTCATTCTATTTAGTTCTTATTGATGAGATAGATAAAACATTATTTTATTTCTGATTGTCTTCACATGACTTCTCTTATATTTCTTTCCTTGGCCTAGCCCAGTTGGCTGAGGCAGTAGAATACACCGACTGCATCTCTGCGGAGGGGTAAGACAACCGCCCAACGGGTGTCCTGATTATGACATTAAACAATCTGATGGTGAGGTTCCATGATGGTGGGAAATGCGGAGTACCCCTTCATTGCTATCGCTCTGAGGTTCACTCTGGCCCGGAGTGGTAGCACCTGATAGGGTCCTATCTATGGGTTCAATAGAATTGTTTGACATTTAAACTGTGCAAACAAATAACATGATAAATTGAATTATTGAAATAGAACTGTTTGATCATTTAACTGTGTGTAAGCAACTGACTGATATTTAATTGTATTGTTAGTCATACATTGAAATACTTAGAACCATTTAACTTTGACTTATGCTAAACTGAATTTTTAGAAATAGAACTGTTTGATCTTTTAACTGTGTGTATCTACAAAATGTGTTTACAAATATGTTTAAAAACAGGATTTGGCATTAAATAACACACAATGGTTGATATGCCATAAAACCAAACCAAATCAAACTTTCTGAAGTTCAATAATTTGCAAGCTAATCTTACAGACTGCTTTCGAGAGTATATTTTTTTCTGAATTCTCAACACTATTGGCCTCATGTCAGTCTTAGCTAAGCTTAGTAAATACCCACCCACTATAGCAGCATTATCGCTTTCTCTTCGTTCCTATTTTCTTTTTATCTTTTATACTTTTATTTTTGTTTCTTTTGTTTTTATGTATTTACCAAACCCCTCTGCCAAGGATAGGATGTGACACAAAGTCAGTTTTTTACTCCTGGTTTGTGTTTTTCTTCTCTTGAACTGGTTGCCAAAAGCTTAAGATCTCTGTCGGGGAAAAAACAGATAGACTCACACCTTTCCAAAGGGCATTAGCACGAAGTAAAGCGCATCAGCTTCATCCAGAATTTAAACTCAGGTCACTGATTTTATTACAAACGTAACCATTACGCTACACACGCCACTTTGATTCTTTATAATATTTCTCTAGCTTTTCAATCTCTTTACCTTCTCTTCCCTTTCTTTCTATCTTTCACTTTTTTTTATGTTTTTCTCTTTTGTTCAGTTTTTGCTCTCTCTCTCTCTCTCTCTCTCTCTCTCTCTCTCTCTCTCTCTCTCTAGTTAGCATCTCCTTCTCTCTATTTTCGTTTTCCTTATTCTATATTTGCTTGATTTTTTCTTTTTCTCCTTATTCCATATTTTTACATCCTTTACTTTTTCAATTATTTTTTTCTTTCTTCATCGTTTATCCCCCACCTTCTGGTCCTTCTCAATATATCTGCTGTTACGTATTCCATTAAATACGTCAGTGTTCATTTTTCTTACACTCACGCACTAGCAAGAACATGTTTTATTAATCGACTCTTTGTTTCACGTCCTCATTTTTAAATGTTTTCCTATGATTCAAAAAACGTGGATTTGTTCGTTAACCTTATTTCTTCGCCGACAATGCTCACTAGAGTGTTTACAAACTGACAGTTTGACATAAACCAGGTGCCAAACATTACCTCCCCATAATACATCATGCTATGTCTTAACTAGTCTTCTCCTAAGATTTACGTTCCTTAGCAGGGAAACCTGAACATGTTCAGATCTTACAGGAAGCTCACTATTAACACATGTCCCCACAAAATGTACCAATTTCCGGCTACCAATTTCTCGAACACGTGAGCGACAAACTTTGAATGAAACCCAAATTTACTTTGAACATTTTTTATATTAATCGGTTTACTGAAAATAACATAAATTTATGTTTGTTAATTTTCAAAGTGGCTTCAGGCTGGTTGTACCACATTTCATTATATTGGAAGTAAATGCTTACAATTTAGTGCATTCTTCATTCGCTACACGTGTTTTGATTTGGAAATTGAGTCTTCATAAGATGTATATAATTTTGAGTAAATACGACCAAAATTGACAAGAGTTGTTAGAGCTCAGTGATAGGAGAATAGATGCCAAATGTCTTGAGGTTTCTCTTAACTGATTATGACTAGTACATCTCCATAAAAAAACTGGTTTCAAATAAACGCAATAAAAAAATTATGAAATAATAGATATTATTATAAATATTTGCTGTATCCCTTCGTACGAAAAGGATACAATACAAGGGTTAATTTTTAAGAGGCGTTAACAGTTTTTAATTCTGAATTTTCCTTCTCCTCGACTGGTTGCCATACCAAGGTTAAATAGCCCAATCTTTTCAGGATTTGATGAAAAGAAAAGTTGGTTCGACACACACTGAAATATATATATATATATATATATATATATATATATATATATATATTCACTGAAAATCTGCACTGATGGACTTTGGGTCAGTACTATGCTATGTTCGTTGTTTACTTTGTGAGATGTAATATATTCCATCTGATACATTTTGTGTTCACACAGCAAAAATAATGCCCTAGGGAACCATGAAATCACCTCTTCGAAATGGTAAAGTCTTGGCTTACTCCCCGACGATGTACCATGTAACCCAATACATTCTGTCGTATGTTAATCGACATTTCAACAATGAGAATCATATAGTGCACCGTCAAGTAATTACTTTTACTGCTTTCCTCTCCACCTTACCCCGAAAAATGTCATGAAAGACAGCACAAAACCCCGACCATCAATTAGATCATAAAATAATTTGATTTGATCGAAAATGTAATAATCTTATGCCATATTTATTTTAAAATATAACGAGTGATTTTGCTCTCATCCACGTCGTAATGATGAATTAACAATCAGCAAGTTTATTTTACCAATTAAATTTCTTTTAAAAAATAGATAAATAAATAAAACTGAAATAAGATAAAAGCGTTGATTTCTTCTCAAACACAAAATATTTTATACAAAATGTTTTATACAAATTGTTTTATACAAAATGTTTTATACAAATGTACTTGAAAATCATAAATCCTTTTTAAGACATTAGCAATTTACAGTATAAAATACTTTGCGTTTTTTTAAAAAAAGAAAAGTAATTCTGTTGGAAAGTTATAGTAATATTTGAAGAATGAAACCGTTTTTTATCTTAACCTTGTATCATTGATTGCTTTTAATAGCATGTCACTGGAAATAGGGTTATTTTATACCAATAGGTTATGGAATCTTGTCCATGTCTACTTTTTTTGTATAGTTGTTTCTTAAGAGGGTTTTTTGCACACGGCCCTATCTAAATCAAATAAATTCTAAACAGATCTGTTTGAGCCTTAGATGGGATCCAAGCTGGTACAATCTCTCATAGTCAGTATGAATCTGGAAGTAATGGCAATGAAGGGGTATTATAACATTTTAAATCGATATGACAGAAGCAGTCAAAGCTAAATTAAATTTCAAAGTGAACTCTACGTTCATTTTAATATGGAAACGAATGAAAAAGAAACATTACAAAAATGATCACTACTTTGTTAGAAAAGGTCTCTTATAATTCTTCGAATTAAAAATATATTTAAAAGTGGTTAGAATTAATAAAAAATATCATCCATTGAAACTATCGAATGGACGATCTTACAAAAAAAGACACGTTCTTCTTACTTTCATTCTGTAGTTATCAATGGGTGGGTGTCTGCATATGTTTGCTTATGTTTATGTGTATATGCATATATTTGCGTGTACGTATGCATGCGTGCGTGTGTGTGTGTGTGCTTACGTGCATGAATACGTGTGCATGTATGTTTGTAAGCGTGCGTGCGTATTTGAGTCCCTGTGTGCACATGTGTGTGGATCTGCTGGTCAACGTAACATCCCAATTAAAAATGAGTCGTCAAAATAATTATTAACCGTAATTTCCTGTGGGAGAAACTAAAACCAATGCATATTCTCGAAACTTTGACAATACTAAAAATTGATTTCCCTAAAAAAAATGCAGCGATACAAACAAAAACGTCAGAGTGCTGCATTTTTGAACCCAATTCGCCAGTTGATGGCGAGGATTACATTTCGGAAATGAAAAGATTGCTCACTGGAGCGTTCAATAACAATCGTTGGTCTTTTCAATATTTCATTGTCAGCATGAACCGTTGCCTTGGTGGCTGTTACGTGTTCATGCATGATTGGTTACCACTAATTTCGAAGATCGACTGAACTCACGAGGGAAAGGAAAAAGTACATACAGACATTGGAGTGCCGACTATTGACAAAACATGGAGTCGATTTCTTAAATCACAATGGGTACAGATTTGACAACTGCTGTGTGTAATAGAGCGACATGAGAAGCAGAAAGATTTTATATCTTCTTATATCAGTAGATATAACAAGTTAGGTACATAGAAACCAAAATACCGAGTTACTTATATGTTAAGTAATGTTTCCCCTCCATTGAATAGAATGAACATTTTTTCCCAAGTGAAAGCAATATTTTGAATATATATATATATATATATATACATATATATATATATGTGTGTGTGTGTGTGTGTGTTAAACGCTTAAACATTATTGTATACAGTAAAAGTATTAAAATGATTTTTAAGATACGCGCAACACACATGTATGCAATCACACTTCTCACAAACCATCCAAGTCAAACGAACAAGACTTACAGGACAGTGTTGAAGAAATAAGGACAAACTCATAAGCAGCGTTCTTTTATGGACTCCTACACATGGACACACCAGTGTTGTCCGACAGGCAAGGACTTACATACATTAGCTCTGTGCGGACACATGATGAAGTCTAGAGGACCCACCTGCTGGGACAGATGGCAAGAAACCCAGGGAACCCCGTGCTATCAGCATGACTTGATGCTGATGACGATATATATATATATATATATGTGTGTGTGTGTGTGTGTGTGTGTGTATTCACCAACAGTCAATTTTTTATGCGGAGTTTAAAAGGTTTGAATTAAAAATTTTCCTTCTTCCTGACTGGTTGTCATACCTAGGCTAAAAAGTCCCGTCTACCCTATTATTATACCGAGGGAGAATAATTGTATTCATACCTTTCCCAAAGGTATTAGCACTATGTAAAATGTAAAAAGACTCATCCAGCATTTGAACTCGGGTTGCCGTGTTCATTTCCTACGACAGTAACCATTACACTAAAAGATGGAAAAAGGCTGCATCCTCCCTTTCCCCAAGAAAAGTGACCTCGGAATTGCCAAGAACTACCGAGGTGTTAGCCTTACTTCCATAGCGGCTAAGATTTATAATGCTCTGCCACTCAACCGCATCAAAGCAGAAATTGAGAAAATTCTTAAGAAGAATCAAAATGGTTTTCGTAGAAACCGATTTACAACATCACAGATTCTGACAATCCATCAAAATTTTGAAGTTCGTACAAAAACCTCGAGACGACTCTATTATTTGTAGATTTCTCCAAAGTATTTGACTCCACACACAGATGGAAGATAAAGCAAATACATCTAGCCTATGGTCTCCCCAAAGGGATATATTAGCCCCATACCTGTTCATAATCTGCCTAGATGAGCAGATGAGACCCCGCACAAACTATTACGGACGTGGAGGTGCCCGTGGAGGTGCCCGTGGTGTAATGGTTATCGTTGTAAGAAATGAAGACGGCGACACGAGTTCAAATCCTGGACGAGACTGATTGCATTTCACATAGCACTAATACCCTTAGGAAAGGTATGAATCCAATTATTCTCCCACCAGCTATGGGTAAATAGTAGGACAGACTGGGTTCTTCAGCCTTGGTGAGGCAACTAGTCTAGGAGAAGGAAAACTCTTAATTCAAAACCAGTTAAACTCCGTTTAAGAATTGACCTTGTGTCATATCCTGCCCGAGCGGAGGAGTTGGTAAATAGGATTACGGACGCAGACTACGCAAATGACAAAGTGTTTCTAGTAAATACACCAACCCAAGCCGAATCCCTGTTGCACAGGCTGGCGCTGGCAGTAGAAAACATTGGCCTCTATGTGAATGCAGACAAAACGGAGTACATGTGTTTTAGTAAAAAAGGAGACATCTCCACACTAAATGGTGGTTCTCTGAAACAAGTGGACAACCTTGCGTACGTCGGAAGCAGCTTCTCATCTACGAAAATAGCATCAATATGTGACTTGCGAAGGTATGGACTGCTATCGATAGTTTATCGATCATAGAGAAGTTAGACTTTTCTGATAGAATAAAACGCCATTTTTCCAAGCAGCGGTCGTGTCCATACTACTATATGCAAGCACCACATGGACGTTGACTAAGCGTATAGAGAAAAAGCTAGACGGGAATTGTACAAGAATACTACGAGCTATATTGAACAAATCCAGGAAGTAACATCCCACAAAACAGCTGCTGTATGGCCGCCTACTTCCCATCTCTAAAACCATCCAAATAAGACGAACAAGATATACAGGACATGGTTGGAGAAGTAAGGACGAACTCATATGCTTATATGCTAGCGGCATGAGGTGATGATGATGAGGAGGAGGAGGAGGATATATAGACAAATCATTTAGGAACATTTTTTCAAAAATTAAAAAAAGTGCTCGATATCGACCAGTAGAGCAAGATAAAATCTAAAATAAATGGATGTTTACTCACTTTTCTGTGGTAGCCTCTTTACAATCAGTTTCATGTATTTAAGAAAAAATATAATCCTCAGATTAGACTGGTGTCCAGAAAGGACGAAGGAGACGAATAAATACTCGCTGTTCCTTGCAAGATGCAAAAATTAACTGTTGTGCAAAAGAAAGGAAGTAGGAGTGGAAAAGTAAAAGGAAGAGAAAAAAACTTTTGCAATGTTGATCAGATCCTCATCAAATATAGTCAAATCGCTATTTTGAAGATGGGAATAAAATCTCTAATGCCTGGATTTTGGGGTTCAAAAATGAGGATTCTATTTTTTTAAGTAAACTAAACTGACATTTATGAAGCTGTTTCTGAGGGTTGAGTAAACATCAATTTGTTTTAGGTTATATATATATGTGTGTGTGTGTGTGTACATATATATATATATATATATATGAGCATGTTTGATTAAATAATAAGAAAAAAATAAACACTCGAAATACAGAAGCACATCATGATCGTAACAAATTTAAAAAATTCTCTCTCAACTCAACTATTACAAGCCGAAGAACACAAACTGTCATACATTATTGAAAAAAATCACTATCAACATAAACTCAAAATACAAAGGAAACTTAACAACCTCTATAATGGGTCTATTCTATTTCCGAATAATGATGATAAATTCCTAAAACCCTCCGACCACGAACTGACACATGCAAGCAAACCCTGATGATGGCCTAAGAAAGGTTCGAAAGCGCTCGGGACAATTTTGGTAAATTCATCTACCAATTCCAATCTGAAACCAAGACACTTATCAAGAAACTTGAAAGGATGTTAATTGAATTATATAGACAAAAAGTGTCTTCATCATTTAATCAAACATGCTTAAATGAAAGACTGCTGCCACACACACACACACACACACACACACACACATATATATATATATATATATATATATATCCTAACAAATTTCTCTTGAAAACTCTGAAATTTGTCAACGAACAATATGAACTTCTTAAGATTATATGAAAAATAAAATCGGCAATTCTTTTATGATGTGACTTTTTCTTTTATAGTAACAATTACTGTTTGTAATCTTTTAATAATAATGAATCGTATAACTGTTATGACTTCTTCCGCAGCGTAGATGAGTGCTTGAGCTAGTATATACCGTTGTCTCGGTTTTCCAGTCGAATTTTACGTTGTCATCTTATAATTCAGATTAATATAAATGAATTAACGATTCATTTGTATTTTGATTTTGCACTTGAATTTCACAGACATTTAATTCCTCGTTCGATGTCTTGACGTCGTCATCTAAGTCAATTAATAATTGCTTATCTATTTTAGATAGGACTATGAGCTGGAGTTCCTGTTTAACTAACAATTAAATCACTACATGGGACCCAGTGTGATTTTTTTCTTTATTTTTTCCTCTCATTTTCGTTATCTTTCTGGACAAGAATTCCTATTTTGGTATAAATTAGAAAACTAACCTGATGTTACAGTATTTGGATATAATGATTTTTTGTGAGTGCTTCGGGGAAGTTATAGATTGATAACAGAAGATATATTTTCTGCAAAATATTTCAAGGAAAAATGTTCGTGAAACATCAAAACAGTTTTTTTGTAAAATATGCAACCAACAGCAAAATGCTGTGAAATTTGTGTAACCCTACAAAAAACTCAACAATTGAATATTTATATTTAATTCAATTTGTGAATATTTAGATAAATGTATGACAGGTATATATGATAAGTATACGAAGATTTTGTGGCGATAAATTAGAAGTCATAACTATAAAACAAAATCCAGTATTCAGTATAATCCATTCGATCTGGACACGGCGACACGAGTTCAAATCCTGGACGAGACTGATTGCATTTCACATAGCACTAATAGCCTTGGGAAAGGCATGAATTCAATTATTCTCCCTCCAGCTATGGGTAAATAGTGGGGCAGACTGATTTTTCAGCCTTGGTGAGGCAACTAGTCTAGGGGAAGGACAACTCTGAATTGAAACCTGTTAAACTCCGCTTAAAAATTGACCTTGTGTCATATCCTGCCCGAGCGGAGGGGTTGGGTAAATAGGATAATCCATTCGATCTGTTTTCAAAAAACTTCCCACATTAGCAACAAATTTTCCGACTTACCCCCAAATAGATACATAATGAATACACATAAATAGATAGATAGATAGTGAGAATACTTTGATAGACAAACAAGAACAATAACAAAGGACATTAAAGTGCCAATTGTATATTTTATGTTCATATGAATTTAGTTGATTAATATTTATAGTGTTGTTTAAAGAAAGAAAAAAAAATCCAGTAACATTTATTTGCCAGAGAGAGAGAGAGAGAGAGAGAGAGAGAGAGAGAGAGAGAGAGAGAGAGAGAGAGATTTAGTTGAATAGTTTCAGTACATAAGACTATCACTTATTCACGTGAAGGCCAAAAATGCTACGCCCTAACCTTTGATCTTTGTCCGTGAATAGGATTGACCTTGCTGGAAGTGCCAAGAACTCTCCTTAATCATTGTCTTCTTGTCCATAGTTTGATCAATGTCGATCTTGCTGGGTTTGCCGAAAAATAAATAAACTGAAAGGATTGTATTGGACGCCATATTTAATAATGGATAGCAACTATGTTGATAAGCACTGTTAGTAATTACATACAATTCTGATTCTCTAAGGCCTAAAAGACGTCTAACATTTGACATCAATTATATTATTTAAGTTGATATCAATTATATTATTTTAAATGATAAAAAAGGTTGTATTTAACCCTATTCGCATATTTCTGAATTATCCACGCTACATATTTGCCAGGGCATATGTACGTAGTGCATTCAATAAGTTTCCATACTGTTTTGTATAGGCATTTAAAAATGTCGTAGACTCTTGAAAATTCACTATAGTATTGCTATACATCTTATGAGATGACTGACCAATTTTTATGATTTCACATTCAAATGAACAGCTACAGCAGGAATTGGAATGCACCCTACTAAAGCCTAATTATCACAGCTGGTGAATTTCAAAAATGCAATCTGGACGTGAGGACACTTTAGAAGAACGATATACAATAAAAATCTGTTTTAAACTTGGAAAAAATGCCGCCACAGAAACGTATGGAATGCTTCAGACTGCTTTTTAACCATCTTGCATGAATAGAGCATCAGATTTTGAGTGGCATAAGAGATTCAAGGAAGGCAGGGAGTCTGTGAGGGATGATGAGAGGTGTGGGAGGAGTAAGGAAGTCAATACACCAGAGTTGATTGACCAAAGGGTTAGGGTTAGGGTTACTATGTTGAGGTTTTATGGGAGTTCAAGAAGAGATTCCTTGGGAAGAGGCCAGCACTCTTCAAATCGGGTCAGTGACATTTCCACCAGGACAATGCACCAGTCCACAACTCCTTCCTTGTCACAGACTATTTGACCAAGATGGGCATCAAGACAATTCCTCAGCCTCCCTATAGTCCAGACCTTGCTCCCTGTGACTTTTGCTTATTCCCTAAGCACAGAGACTGTCGTTATGAGACAATTGAGGAGATGAAAGAGGCTGTGACGAAGGTCATTGACACGCTCACACAAGAGAACTTCCGTGGGGCCTTCCAGAAGTTATTGGAATGGTACAACATGTGCATTGCAGCCGGAGGAGATTACTTCGAAGGGGACTAGAGTCTCATGTGTGTACTATCAATAAAAGTGCCAATACAAAAAAGTCTGGAAACTTATTTAATGATCCTCGTATATGACCCTGTTTTTATATCTTAAATGGGTATCTGAGAACGAATTCCCTGACATATTTGAGAATTTGATCAATAACTAGTAGCCTTCACTGAAGTTCGAATGACAGCAAATTTCTTCAGTTCTTCAAGATTCTTCTCAGTGTCGGGACATAACGGATACGGATTGAAAAGATTCCCATCCATCCGCAACAAAAAAGGGACCATTCCGAGCAACAACAGCCAATTAATATGTTTGTCAGTAATGTGGAAAATCCTAACTGCATAGAGAAGAAAGAAAATCTACCACTCTCTCAAAAGCCGAAGACTATTTCCAAAAGAACAGAAAGGATGTCGTAAAGGAACTAGCGGAACAAATGATCTAATATATATATAAATAAACTAACACATTCTAAAGCAGATAAAGACTAGGAGAAAAATTTTTGCAATGACATGAAGAGACGACAAAAAAGCATACAGAGATAATAGAGTGTCTGAAAATATTTTAAAAAATCATAGCAAGCTGTAAATATAAGTGATATGGAAAACTGAAAAGTAGAACGAATAGTCAGAGAACTCAAGCAAAGGTAAAAATTCAAAGAGGCATCTTCAAGGAAGACTCATTGTCATTAATACTATTTGTTATAGCAATGATGCCACTAAAGTATATACTTAAAAAATGTAAAGGAGTCTACGTATTAACAAAATTGCAAGAAAAGATGTACTTCGATGATATTATGTACTCATGCACTTAGATGATTCTAAGATATTTGCAAAAGAATAAAAACAAATCAGAAACCTTGCTGTTACATATTGACAGGCTGTGTAACGGTATACAGCGGAAATGTCACGTGAATTGCGTTAAAAGAGTAGGTAGGCGTCCGAAAAATAGTCTGAGCAGTCTGGAGCCAGAAAAGTGTGAGCAGAAAGACCAGACGTCACGCCATTTTGGGCTCCGGGTTGAGAGGCGGCCCTGTATCTCTCAGGAAAGAAGCAGGAAGCAGCAAGCCCTTTTGAAGATGTGTCGCAACCTAGCGTTTCCCTAGCAGTCCTCTCTCTCTCTCTCTCTCTCTCTCTCTCTCTCTCTCTCTCTCTCTCTCTCTCATGCAAACGAGTTCATGTAATAAAAAAGAGTGATAACTTTTTTTATACATAAGTGTTATAGTCTCTTCTCTGCTATGTAACAATGATACAAACTATTAGAATCTTCAGCGAAGATATAGAAATGAAATTCGGGATTGAAAAATGTGCCACACTTATAATGAGAAAAGGAAAAAGAGAAACAATTAAAGAAATTGAACTGTCGAATCAAGAATCCTCAGACCAGTTGGAAGAAAAAAACTACAAATATCTGGGAATATTACAAGTGTATACCATCAAGCAATGAAAAAAGTAAGACAAAAGTGCCCAAGAAAAATAAGAAAACTTCTTGAAATCAAACTCTGTTGCAGAAATACAATCAAAGGTATAAATACCTGGGCCGTCTCCTTCGTAAAATACTCTGGACCCTTCTTAATCTTGCCGAGGGGAACTCAGTAATATGAACACTAAAACAAAGAAATTGATGACTGCCGGAGGCTTTACGCCCAAGAGATGACATTGAGAGACTCTATGTGACAGAAAAAGAAAAAGGAAGAAGACTTGCCAGTATTGAGGGTTGAGTGGATGGGACAATACTTTTAAACATCTGAAACTAGTAGACAAATTCACCTACCTAGGAAGTAGCGTCTCATCAACCGAAAAAGACATCGACACACGACTGACGAAGGCATGGACGGCTATCGATAGGCTCTCGATCATATGGAAATCAGACCTAACCGATAAAATGAAACGCAGTTTCTTCCAGGCAGCGGTTGTCGATACTGCTATATGGATGCACTACATGGACGCTAACTAAACGGCTGGAGAAGAAGCTAGACGGCAATTACACAAGAATGTTGAGAGCAGTATTGAACAAGTCCTGGCGACAACACCCCACGAGACACCAACTATACGGACACTTGCCCCCCATCACGATAACTATACAAGTTAGACGAACCAGACACGCGGGACACTGCTGGAGAAGCAAGGACGAGCTCATAAGTGATGTACTCCTATGGATCCCCACATATGGCCAAGCAAAAGCAGGACGACCAGCTCGAACTTACATATAGCAACTATGTGAGGACACAGGATGTAACCCTGAAGACCTGCCGGAGGCGATGAATGATAGGGAGAAGTGGCGAGAGAGGGTCAGGGATATCCGTGCTGGCGGCACGACATGATGATGATGATGATGATATTGTATGCCTTTTTGACAATATTTTCCTCTTTGTAACATCTTTATTTTCGAACCCTAATAGTGGTATATTTTCATACTATTTTCCTACACGGGGCATATTTCAATATGTTGGCATTCCCATACATAGAACCCCATCTCGGGACATCGTCATCTAACACACATAGATACTCTTCCTGGCCTCATTGGTTACTGATACATAGAAGTTCGATTTAACAGTTCTACCCACATTGAATGTCGTGTAGGGAACCCATCAGTAACGGTTCATTCCACGTCGACACACGTAACCAGCATTGAGCTCCTTTTAACAGTCCTGTCCACGTCATTACGTGCTGCATAGAGGCACCATCTAACAGTCATACCCACGACAACAAATATCGCGTAGAGACCCCTACACTAACGGTTCTTTCCATGCAGACACGAGTCACTCCCATTGAACCCTCATTAACAGCTCTATACACGATTTTAGTAACGCCTGGAAGAACACATGACCAACCACAACAACAGCAAAACCAGAATTACAGCAACAAAGTCTACGCTTCGAATGCCAAATTTCCCTTTCAGCAATCAACTGTTTTTTTTCATACACCCTTTGAAGCAATTTGATTATACTCCACACACGCATATACACATACGCAATAACCTAAAATAAAGACGACAACATGAAGTCCATTTATCGAACAACGAGCGAGAAAATGAACAAAAGTTGTCTTGTATATTCTACGTCAATCTCTTAAATTAAAAAAATATTTCCCTACATGTTTCAATAATATTAAATGTATAACATGACAAATTATAAATTTCTTTTCTGTTATGTGAATCTGTCTTTTAGTAATAATTACCATTTGTAACATTTTGATATAAATTCTTTTTACAAGAAAAGTTATAAGATAAAATTTTGTTTACAAAATATGAAATAAATAAACTAGAAAATATGGTGCATTTGTCGATTATTCTCGAGTTTTCAAATCAAGTATTGACCGGTACGTCTACTAATGGTGATATGACAATTTAAGCGGTAAAAAATTTGAACAATAATTTCATATTTCACTTGTTTCGGAAGTATCTTAACCTCTTTTTTGGCGGTAGTTCAATAGCAGTTGTAATAGCAGCGACACCATCTATTGAAGAATAAGTAGTAGCAATAGTAACAGAAATAGGAGCAATATTCCTACTCTTGGTTCTTCAGTACCACAACCGACTCAACATTTGCATGAAAAGTAGTGATGATGATGATGATGATGATGGATACGGTAATATACATATTTCGAAAACATCTGTCTATTGTTAAAAATAACATGGCAGCCCTGAACTAGAGACGGTTGACAAATGCGTGAATTACAAAAGTAATTAATCTTATCATTGCTTTTAGGTAACAGCAGTGAGACCAGAGAGACTGGGAAAAGAATGAAGAGAACATTGCGAAAACACCGTGCCAGATTTTTTATATATAGTTTCCCCACTTTTGTTTTTCATAGAGAATATGTTACGACTGAGAAAATTTAGTCCACATGTTAAGCAAATTCAGTGATATTGAAGTTTACAGTTGTGTTTGTTAGAATATTTGTTGTTGACAATTGGATAAGAAAGAGGGTAGTGTTAAAAATTTAAAAAAAAGAAAAAACAGCGATAAAAAACACGAAAAAAGAAAAAGAAACAAGAAATACATGATACAACTCCAACTGACAATAGAATTACCTCAAAGAAAAATTACGTTCTGAATTTTTAAATCATATATATATATATATATATATATATATATATATATATATATATATATATATATATATATTGTTTGTAATGTATTAATTACAATTTATTTATGTATTCTTTGGTTTAAATATATTTAATAAATCATGAAATAAATAATTGTATCCCTTGGAGAATGGGCATCTGGTAGAATGTCACATGACAGTTCCAAAAAACATTCTCACCTTCATTTGCTTCTGTTCTTTGAGTCGTTGTTGAACAGGTTTAGTTTGGTTTAGTTTTATGGCATATCAACTGTCGTAGGTCATTTATACCAAATCCATTTTTATTCATATAAACAGTTCTATTTCAAGCAGTTCAGTTTAGCATAAGTATGCAGTTTAGTTCTATTTAACCTATAGATAGGACCCTATCAGGTGCTACCATTCCTGGGAGCGATAGCAATAAAGGGTTACTCCGCATTCTCCCAAGCTCCAGCATTGATGGAACCTCACCATCAGATTGTTTAGTGTCATATCAGGACACTCATTGGCGGGGGGTGGTCTTACCCCTTTGCAGAGAAGCAGTCGGTGTATTTTACAGCCCCAGCAGACTGGACAAGTCGTTGAATAGTAAAGCCAACATGGCTATAAACATTTTATTGCAAATTTCAGCTAGTAAGCCTTTTTCTATTTTGTACCTCTTCTACATACTACTTGTTCATATAACAATATGTGCATCTTTCTGGCAGTTTGGACACGCTTGCGTCTTCTTTTCAATACAACTTGTATGTTTTTTAGGTATATATCAAATTAAATCTTTTTGTGTCTGTAAATGAGCTTATTTTGTTTTTCGTTTCGTTTATTCAATGTTCGTATATCACAGATATACTAACGCTAATATTGGTCCTTGGTGAGAGGAGACCAACTAAATATCTTCACTAGTTCCAAACAACTAAAGGTGAATGTAAAAGTATCAACTTAGTTATAATCTCGCCTGGATTTGCAACAAATCCAATATGAATTATTACCACATAACTACAGGGGGACCCGAAAAAAGCAGAACCCATATATTTTTGACTGAAATTCATAAATTTAATTCTAGCCTTTTCTTTTTTTCAGGATATGAAGTAGATTTTGTGCATGAAAAATTGGGACCATAGTATTCACCAACATGTCCAGAAGTTCGAGTGTACAAAATTAGAATTATTTCGCTTTATTTTTGTAGAAGTAATAAAAAAGTTTATGGGTTCTCTTTTGGGGGGTCACACTGTATTTCGAAAAGGAAATATTAAACTTTAAACTAGTGCAAATAAAACTTCTCTAAAACAGTCAATTAGAGACTTATTATTCCTGTGATACGAATATACAATACATTTGTCCTTTGAAGCTTTTGAAAAATCATATGAATCATCACACTCTAAAAATGGAAGATTTTTCTTTTAGTGAAGGAAATATATAAATAGTTCCTGGCTGCGAGATATGGATGTATCTCAAACTTATCTAAGGAATCTGCCTGTCTGCCTTCAACAAGTCATTTTACAAAATCGGTTACTCAGATCTTGTATCAACAAATGGTATCTTATAACTAAGCAAATCCTGTAAAATCCGAGGAAAAAATTCATTCACTCATTTTTGACACTTTTATAAACTAATTATATTTTCGGTCTTTGAAATCGTTCCCCTAATTCAGTCAGTTACATGATTCAAGTAAATATTTAAACTGAATTGATACATCATATTTTTAAAAAAACAGACAAGGAATGCTATATCATTGAGTTTTTATTGATGAGCACCTCTAACTGTACTATTTCTGTTCGATTGATTGATTGATTTTGACGGCATATCAACCAGTCTAGGATCATTCTATGCCTAGAGGTTAAGGAAACGTGTTCGTTGAACGTTCATATTTACATTTTCTTTGTAGATGTTCCTTAATTTTTGTTTTTTGTTTTTTTTTGGCACACGATCCTATCGAATATGAATAATTTGTAAACAGATCTATTTGAGCTTGAATGGACCTGGGAACAATAGCAAAGAAAGAGAACTCCAGAACTGGAACTTCACCATCAGACGCAGTTTAATGTCATATCCAGGACACGTCTGTTTTGCGGTGGTGGGCAGGGAGGAATATCTTACTTCACTGAGAGTGATACATTGTATTTTGTTCAAGAAAAATGGGCAAATTTAAAACGAAAAGCTTTAATCATTGCTCATCTGGGTATTATAAGACTCGCCATTTTGGTAAGTGACATAAGGTTCATGGATTTCAATTGTACAATGATTCTTAAAAGAAATTTGTAATATCTTTCATATATGAACATCTTTGTTCTAAAAAGGAATAGCATTCAATTTTTCGTCATCCTCGACTCGTTTTTTATTAAACAACTTGCTTCTGTCCGGTAACTTGATAAAACCATCATTCGATTGAGAGTGTGCACATGAATGTGTCAGTCAATTTACTCCTACCCCCACATACACGTTAAACAGCCATCTTCACTATCGATGTGAATACAACGTGAGATCTTGCCCAGTCGGCTGGGGCTTTAGAATACACCAACTGCATCTCTGTAGAAAAGCAAGATTCCCCCAACGAGTGCCCTGGAGATTACACAAAACAATCTGATGGCGAGGTTCCAGTAATGCTGGAGCTTTGGGGAATGCAGAGTAACTCTTCATTGCCATCGCTCCCAGGTCCACTCTAGTCCGGGGTGGTGGCACCTGATAGGGTCTTATCTACGGGTCAAATAGAACTAAACAGCGTACTTATGCTAAACTGAATTATTTGAAATAGAACTGTTTTTGACATTGAACTTGTACTTACGCTAAACTGAATTGTTTGAAATATAACTGTTTTGACATTTAACTGTGTGTGGACAAAAACTATACTTATATAAAACTGAATTGTTTGAATTAGAACTGTTTGACTAAACTGAATAGCCTGAAATAGAAAAGTTTTTGATAGTCACACTGTGTACTTATGCTTAACTGAATTGTTAGAAATAGAACTGTTCATTTGTATAAAAATAGATTTGGCATTAAATAACCTTCAAAGGGTGATATGCCATAAAATCCCAACAAACAAACGTGAGATCGTTGTGTAACATTATGGCGTTTAATTGTATTTTATTACAAATATTGCCAAAGGTCAAAAATCCATCTGAAAAGAGATCCTCTCTTTTCATGCAGGGTGAACACCTGAGCAAGGACGGAGAATAGATCGACCGAAATGTAGTGGTGACAACAAAAGCAGCAAATGACTCATCTCAAAATTACATAAATAAGAAAAAAATGTCTCTTCCAATTAGAATAAGTGACAACTCATTTTGAAAAAAACAGATACAACACAATTTACTCTGCACAAATTATCAAATTAAATCAAATACAATAATATGCGTAATATTTTGTTGTTCTGTCAGCAATTATCGGTCTGTCAATCAGTTAATTCTTCTGAAATAAAAAGCCCTCTCGGTGCGGTTTAGAATACACTAACTATAACTATAATACTAATTATAACACTAACTATAAAGAAAATGGTAAGTCACCCCCCCCCATTCGTAAAAAATGGGGGTGTCCTGAATATGGCATTAAACAGCAACTGAGGATGAGGCTCCAGTTCTGAAGATCTTAGGAATCTGGAGTCACCAGTTCATTACCATTACTCCCAGGTCCACTCTGGTCCGGAGTGATAGTACCTGTTAGGGTACTATCTATGGGTCAAATCTCTTTGAAAATTATTCGTATTTGGTAGGAATACTTGATGCTATATACAGGTAAAATATTTTTTATTAAGGATAGTTACTTAAAGCTATAATTGTTTACTAAGGAATATTATTTTTTAGTGAAATTGTATAACTGTATGCAAACATGTCTACTATTGAAAAGAAATAATTACTTGAAACTATATAATTATTGCTATTAGATAAGAATATTTGAAACCATACAACTGAGCAAATTATTTGTATTTGATTGGAATAATTAATATCACATAACTGTAAGCAAAAAACTCAAAATGTAGATATAAATGTACAGTGAACGCAATTCTCTAACTTCTTGCGTGTGTGGTGGAGTTGTCTCAATATTTCTTTTTTTTTTTTTATTTGTTTTCTTAAATATAGGATTGTTGACGATTTCATCATCATCATGTCGCGTTGCTAGCACGGATTTCCCTGGCCCTCTCTCGCTACCCATCTCTAACGACAATCGCTCCCGGGGGGGGGGTCTTCCGGGTTACATTCTGTATCGGCACAGAGCTGTTGTATATAGGTTTAGCTGCTCGTCCATGTGAAGAGGTCCACAGGAGTATATGGCTCATGAGTTCGTCCTTACTTCTCCATCAGTTTCCTGCATGCCTGGTTCATCTAACTGATAGTTTTTATGATGGGTGGAAGGTGGGCGTTTAACTGCTGTTTAGTGTGGTGTTGCCTCCAGGACTTGTTCAATACAGCTCGCACCTTTAAATATATAATCGAACGAAGAATTCGAATGGGAATCTCGAAACTAATCTGCTTTTACAAATGATTATTATATACGCATCACATGGAGGCGTGATTAGCATTATAGGAAATGAAATCGTCAACCCGTGTTCAAATCCTGAACGAGATTGTTTATCTCCTTGGAAAAGGCATGAAATCTTCGGTTCTCCTCTAAGTTATGGGTAAATAGTTGGGCAGTCTGGGTCCTCTAGCCTTGATTAGATAACCTGTCTAGAAGAAAAAATCTTTATTCAAACTTGCTGTTCTCCGCTTAAAAATTGACCCTGTGTTTTTATACTGCCCGTAGTAGAAGGGTTGGGTAAATGTATACGTATCAAATTTTAGTTACTTAGCAATCTTTCTCTCCCTCTCTTCATAAACCTATACGTACCTGTTCAAATCTATGTATGTATGTCTATATGCCATTAATCACCAATATTTTTTCTTACCTCGCTCAATATTACCATTGAAGAACCTTTCATTTGCTCGCTCCAAAAAACTAACGTGCACCAGTCTTGTAAACACGCACCTTGGTCGTAGGATAAAATTAATTAAAAGCAAAACCGCCTTTTTTTTTCTTCGCCTTCCTTCTTTCGTGTTTCTCTTATTTACATTTCTTTATTTTTCTTTCTCTATCTGATTTGCTCCTCAATTTATACTTTGTTTTTTATTCATTTATTTATTCATTTATTCTGTCTTATATCCATTTAAATTTTTTGCTTCTTTATTTCTTCAATTTTTCTTGTCGGGCTTTTTCTTGCCTTTTTTTCCTCATTATTTTCTTAATATCCTTGCTTTTATTAGTTTATTCGTTTGTTTCCCTGTATTATTATTATTATTATTATTATTATTATTATTATTATTATTATTATTATTATTATTATTATTATTCACTCATTTGAGATTTTCACATCAGCGTTAGCCGATGGTTTTTCACTGGAGTCGGAGTGACAGCAAGTCTCCTCAAGTCTCCAGGACTCTTCTCAGTATTCTGGCCGTTCTCAATAATGATGTCGTTTGGATGGTCTCCACTCGTCCGCCAACTTCCAAGCCTCTAGTCCCTTTAGTAATCCTTTAGTTACAGTTCCAAACGCACCAATTACAATTGGTATAATTTTCGCCTGCATGTTCCACAGTTTTTTTTTAATTCCCTAGCAAGGTCGAGGTACTTATCCTTCTTTTCACATTCTTTCAGTTTTATTCTGTGGTCAGCCAGGACAACAAAGTCGACAATTTTGCAAGATCTCTTCTTTTTTTTTTTTTTTGTTGATTATTATTAAGTCTGGTCTTTTGCGAGTTTTTCACACGGCACATTTTTTTTTTCGCTTGAAAGTTTTTCACAAGAGCGTTAGCTGATGGCTTCTCACTGGAGTTTAAGTGACAGCAAGTCGCCTCAAGTCTCCAGAACTCTTCTTAATATTCTGGCCGATCTTAATAATGCTGTTTTTTTTTTAAGGTTTCCACTCGTCCTCGTATTTCCAAGTCCTCCAGTCCCTTGATCAATCCTTTGGTGACTGTACCGAGTTCGCCAATTACAATTGGCTTCACTTTCATGTTCCATAGTTTTTTCAGTTCTCTAGCAAGGTCGAGGTACTTATCTTTCTTTTCGCTTTCTTTTAGTATTACCCAGTGGCCAGCCGAAACGGCAAAATCCACTATTCGGGAGGTTCTCTTTTTTTGTTGACTGTCACTATGTCTGGTCATCTGGCTGAGATTAGGTGATCCGTTTGTATCTCAAAATTCCACTCAAGTTTGTGCGTCTCATTTTCCAGGACAGATTAAGCTTGTGCATATATTATTTGTTCGTATTGTCAAATTTAAACTTTTTGCACAATTCCCCGTAGATTACTTTCATGTCTAGTCTTATACTCTTTCTGCACTAATACTGCATTCGCTTATTATGTGATTGATCGTTTCATCTTTATCACCACATAACCTACATCCGCCATTTTGTTGCGTCGTGTCTATTTTTGTTTTGATATAGTTAGTCTTTATGGCATTGTTTTGTACTGCTATCAAAAGAAATTCAGTTTCTCTCTTAAGGTTTCCCATCGTTGTTTTCTGGTTATTTTTGTTCTGTTGATGCTTATGTTGTCTGAATTGTTTTTGGTCACTGTATATATATATAGTATAGTTGGCGACCATAGTCGAGAGTGACTCGAAGGCTTCCTTTTCGATAGCTACTACACCAAGGTGTAGGGAAGGGTGCTACTCCTTTCCCTGGATTGATCCACTTTACCCTTGATCTGTACCTTATAATGCTGAGTGTTAAGCAAGGAGGCATCAAGTAACATTTTTGAGTCTTTGGTATGACTCGACCTGCGATTGAACCCAGGTCTCCCGGGCCATTGGCGAACACTCTAACCACTAGGCCTATAAGTGATGGTTTTTTACCGGAGACTGAACGACAGTAAGTCACCTCCAGTCTTCAGTATGCTAGTTGATTTTTAAAGTCCCGTGGTCTGGATGGTTTCGATTCTTCCTCTAATCTCTCGTTCGTCCAATATACTTTCCAGTTTCTTTGAAACTGTTCCAAGAGTTCCAACTATAAATGGTATCAATCTTACTTTTCTTGTTTTTGTGTATTCCTTGAGTCCTTGAATTGTTACATCGACGCAATCGTCAATGCTAGTGAATTCTCTTCCTTCTTTTCTTGACACATGGAGTCTGTTTATGTCATTTCTTGGGCGTAAGGCTTTGTACATCGTCATCAATGTCCTTGTCCATTTATCTGAGTTCTTCCCTTGTCCATGTGAAGAATGATATAGTGTATCTTACAAGAGGGATTGCCCAGATTTTTTGATGAGATTTCTATTGCGGAGTTTGGTTTTGAGAAATTTACTCGTTCTTCTATGGTACTCTTTTCTTTCTTTTCTGTTTGTTTGATGTTGTCCGCTTCTGATATTCCTTGGTATTTGCATTTTTTTTCTAGAGTTCTGATTATTTCCTGATTTGTAGTTCTATTCCTTCTGTTGCTTCACTTTTAATCTTTTTAATTATAAACACGGCGTATGTTTCAATTCCAAATTCCATCCCTACATCCCGGTAGTATAATTTTGAATTTTTTTTTATAAAGGTTCCTTTTTTTCATTTTTGGCAAATATTTTAGTATCATTCTCATATTTGAAGTGGTTAATCTTTTCCTGAGGCTTTGTAAATTTGTAGCCTTCTATGCATTTCCAAAGTATACTATTAAATGGCGTCATTGCTATAACAAATAGTATTCATATTTATCAACCCCTCCGCCCGGGCAGGATATGACACAAGGTTAATTTTTAAGCAGAGTTTAACAGGTTTGAATTCAGAGTTTTCCTTCTCCTAAACTAGTTGCCTCGCCAAGGCTGAAGAACCCAGAACTATTTACCCATAGCTGGAGGGAGAATAATTGGATTCATACCTTTCCCAAGGGTATTAGTGCTATGTGAAATGCAATCAGTCTTATCCAGGATTTGAACTCGTGTCGCCGTGTCCCTTTCCTACGACGATAACCATTACACCACGCGCACCTCCTATAACAAATAGTATTAGCGAGAGTAAGTCTCCCTGGAAGATACTTCTTTGGGTTTTAACTTCTGCTGGAGTTTGTCTTCCAGCTGCTAAATCCACAATCCAGTTTTTCAGATTATTATTATTATTATTATTATTATTGTTGTTGTTGAATTTTTACACTTCTTTTATTTCTATAGTTTTCTTTACTCTAAACCTTTATATGAAAATAGTTTATGTTCTCTACTTTTTTTTTTTTTTTGTATTTTGTATTTTTCTTTTTTATTGTTAACATGAGTTTCAATTTTAGGCATGTTTTGCTAATTTTTCCCCTTCTTTCCTGCACTAAAGTATAAGATTCTCTCTCTCTCTCTCTCTCTCTCTCTCTCTCTCTCTCTCTCTCAATTGCTTTTCCAGCTTTTCAGTTTTTTTTCCTTTTTTTCATACAAACCTTTTTTATCCTCTCTTTTTATCATTTTTCCTTCACTAGAAACGTCTATTTTCTTTGATGTCAGCTAATATATGCCTACTAAACTATCTGTTTGCCTCTGACAATGCTATATATTGCAAATTCTATATTACTACATTGTCCTATAAAACCTTTCCCTCTCTCTCTCTCTATATATATATATATATATATATATATGTGTGTGTGTGTGTGTGTGTGTGTGTGTGTGTGTGTGTGTGTTACGAGGCACTGTTTATACAGGCTTTTCCTGCCAGTGAATAATATAGCGTAAATGTTGATCGAAAACTTTAATGTTTGCAATTTAGTAATTTATGTTACCAAGTAACGTTTTGAATTTTTAAAGAAACGTTTTAATAACGCACTGGTGAATATTTAAAAAACAGATGGATAAATATCACGTGACAGTGACATAGCCTTCGTTAGGTCTATATATTGCCAATTGTTAAATGCATTTTAAGATGCTAACTCCGAGGGCGAAAGATAATATGGGTTGCTTTATTTTTTGTAAAAATTGCTTCTCGTATTTAAATTCTATTTTTCAATATATATATATATCGAGTTTATGCTTGAATATATGGATAAATCTTCGACTGTTCCACTTTTTATGCATTTATTTAAAGAAAATCATTGTGAAAGTATGTAAGGATAACAAAATTAAAGCTAATGATTAATTCAACAATAATATTGTTTTTGTAGAAATAACAAATGAAGCAGCTCATGACATGTTGCGTGGATCAAGAAAGTAAAATAATAATATTGTTTATTGATGAAACTTACATTCTCTCTAATAGCTTGAAGCAGCTTTACTCTCAACCGAAATTAATTTCAGAATTTCTTCATAAGTAATTTCGCGAATAACTAATCTTGCTTACAAAAGTTCATTTCAGGGTACATTTTGCTTAGCGAACTCTTAAATACGCCTTCTGACAGCGTTCCAAAAGTTCTTAATGAGGTTTACATCTGGATAACATGGCGTCCACACCATAGATTTGTCGTTTTAAAACCTTAATTTACCCAAATATTTTATAGTTGCTTAGTTGTTTTGTTTTATGGCGTATCAACCCTTTTCGAGTCATTTAACGCCGAATTATATCATTTTGATAAAAGTTTCAAACAATTTAGTTTAGTATGAGTACAGTTTTTCTTACACAGTTAAATGTCAAAAAAATTCTATTTCAGACAATTCAGTTTTTTTTGTTTACACTCAGTTAAATGAAAAAACAGTTAGTTTTAAACAATTTAGTAAGCGTAGTTATAGTTTACTTCTATTTGACCCATAGATATGATCCTATCAGGTGCTACCCGAGCGGACCTGAGAGTGATGGCAATGAAGGAGTACTCAGCATTCTCCAAAGCTCCAGCATTACTGAAGCCTCACCATCAGATTTTTTCTTGTCATATCTAGGACACTCGTACCCCTCTTCAGAGATGCAGCCGGTGTATTCTGCAGCCCCAGCCGACTGGGCCATTTATAGTTGCTCTAAAAGTGTAAGCTAGAGTGTTGTTGTGCATGAAAAAGAGTTTTCTTTCAACTACCACTATAAAGTCGTGTCAAAAAGTTGGCCTTTAGGATTTCACTATAGGTAGAAGAGATCAATTTAATACCATCGTCCACCTTCTATAGTGCAATTAACTCACTGACAATGGTTACAGCCCAGAAAGCAACCCCTTCCGCTTACTTGCTAACTCCTTAACTGAACATGCTAAGTTCTTTTTCTTCAGGTACCAACTATTTAGCCAACCATCATGACCATACCGCATCACTTAACACTTGTCTCAGAATAGAAATTTCTGGAAATTCAGTCTCATATAGTTTGGCCCATTTAACACACTTTAAAAGCGAGTGAACAATTAGTTTGGTGCACGTTCCCCAAAAACTTTATCAATGATAGATTGATTTTAACGGCATGTCAACCTATCTATGATTATTTCATGCTAAGAGGTTAGAGAATCGCTTCCTTTGTACGTTCATATTTACATTTTTGTGTTGTTGTTGTTGCTGTTGTTCAAGATTAGATCTGTTGTTAAGATTCCAATGGGCACTCCCACTCCGTATCAGAGTAGAGCTGGGAGAAATGCCAATAAAGGGGCCCTCTACACTTCTCAGATCTTCAAAACAGAAGGCTCGCCACTAGATACAGTTTAGTGTCATACCCAGGACACCATTTTTAGTGGGCGTCTTACCCCTCTGCAAGGAATAGAGTCAGTGAATTCAAGGCCCCACCGACTAAACAACTAAACTTGACATTTTAGACACGTTTGGATCCCGATGGCTTCTAATTATTATTTATTATTCATAGGTGGGCAGAATACTATGACTGCATCTCTGCAGAAGGGTAAGACACCCCGCAACGTGTGTCCTTGATATGACACTAAATCCTCTGACGGTGAGGCTCTAGTCCTGGAGATATGGGGGAAAGTGGATTACCCATTCATTGCCATTACTTTCAGGTTCATTCTAATCCGGAGTGGTAGCCCCTGATAGGGTCCTATCTGTGGGTCGAATAGAACTGTTTGACCATTTAACTGTGTACCAATAAATGACAGATGTTAAATTGAATTATTAACGTTACATAGCAAAAATTGGAACCGTTTAATTGTGTGTAAATGAGTGAGTAATGTTGAACAGAATTATTAGTGATGAATAGGAATACCTGAAACTCTTTAACAGTGTGCCTTAACTAAATTAATGTTGTTAAATAGCAATACTTGGAACGATTTAACCGGATGCAAATAAAACTATTTGTGTGGAATACTTAAAACTGTTCAACTGCATGGAAAAATAGTATTATTACATTACTATACTTGGAACTATTTCACTCTGTGCAAACAAATATTCAATATTAAATAGAATTATTCGTGTTAGGCAGAAATACTTGAAACAATTTAACTGTATACAAAAAAGAACTCAGCTCGTTTAAAAATGTGTCTACAAGTCATATTTATTTAATATTTATATCAAATAGTATTCAATAACCAACAAGGGTTGATATGCCATAAAACCCAACGCCAAAATTTATGTCTTCCTTTTGTCATATTGTGGAATGTATGCAGATGAATTTGTAACATCATTTTTAATTGTAAGATGGTCTTGTCTAAGAAATTTAGAAATTTCTTTTTTTCTTTTTCTTTTTTTTTCTTTTTTTTTAATCATGACGCATATGTACAATTTTTGCCTTGTCATCATCGCTCAAACCTGTTTTACGGTCTATGTTGCATAAAAATTGGAATAGTGGCAACGAAACAGTATCACCAAAATGACCGTTTTGTTTACTGCTGCGCAGAATCATTTTAATTGCGCGTGTCAGAGTTACCAAATTTTAAGCCGAATTAATTCCATATACATGTAGGCAAAAAAAAAAAAAATTGAAAAAACGTGACTTGCATAAAATGTTGGAACGCATGATAGATAGATAGATAGATAGATAGATATGAAGTCTGTACAAGTTGACACGCATTCACATACTGCTTTAAAAACTGCTAATAAGAAATACCAGATGTGATGTAGACTTTTGTAGCTTGTCTGGGCGCAAATATTTGAACATCTTCATGGTGCCTTGTCTGTCCGTAGGCGTCTATGTAGATATGTATAATAAAAAAAAAAATACTGGCCTGCGGCTCGCACAGTTGCAATAGAAACTAATAAACATGCTAAATAATGAATTAGCATGTTTATCTTTTCACAGTGAAAATACTGCGAGTAAATAAATACGTCTATATTAATAATTGTGAAATGTTTGTTTATGTACGGTTTGATGTGGCGCTTGCAAATTTGCTCTTTATATTTATTGGACACGGAGAAAAGTTTAAACGTAAAAAAAAAAATGTTTTTCTAAGTGTGTTCTCATCGAGATGCTGTTTCTGTGAATAAACAATCATCAGCGGGAATTTGTACTCCCAAACTTCAAAAAATTAATAATTAAAAAAATCAAAAAGAAATAAACAAATCATTTATATTACGAAAATAATTATTCACACTAAATCAAACTTCACTAATTGAATTTATTAGCAGTTCTTCAAACTGGATAAATAAGTACACTACATCATCGATTGATTGATTGATTTTAACGACTTGTCAACTCATTCAAGGTTATTTTAGGCCACCAAGGTAAAGAATTGTGTACATTTTACGTTTATATCTATATTTTTGTATAGTTTTTTTGTTTTTTTTTTTTACTTTTTTTCAAACGTTTATATGATATCAAGTATTCCTATTAATCCAATTGACTGAAACTGCAGAGAGGTAAGATCCTCTCCAACGACTGTCTTTGATATGACACTAAATGGTTGAAAGTCCCGCCGAGAAGAATAAGTCTCGTAGCTTTTGCGATGCCGAGAGTTTGGGATTAATTAATAAAGAGAGGATAAACTCCCAAGAGTAGAGATTAAGGGAACCCGAAAGAGAAATTAAGAAGGGAAGAAGAAATGAGAAATAAAAGTAACGGAGTTAAAAAGGGACAGAAAGTTTAACGTCGCAGCGAGAAAACGGTAAGTAAGGAGAAAGGGGAAATGTTAAGTAAAAGTAAAAAGGAAAGCGGTGACCAGGGGAAAATTGTCCCTTACGAAGAGAGTTCTGGATACAGACGTGACACGTACGTCTAGTTGCAGCGACTGGGGGACGCTTAATTAAATCGCCCCGTTTTTCCGGCCTTTCTACCAACACCAACGTCACATTTTAATGTAATTGCTCCAACGCTCCCTTCACAATTTCAACGCCTCCAGCCGACTGTTTACTCGCCAGCGCCCCTCTGAAAGTTCATATCACCCCCCGGGGCGGCACCGCCCACTTTGAAAACCACTACACTAAACCATCACATGATGAGGCTTAAGTCGTAGAGTTTTAGTACCTGTGGAGCATCTTTTCATTGCCATTACACCTAAGTTCACTCTGACCTGTTAGGGTTCCATCTATAGGTAAAATAGAACTGTTTAATCATTTACGATACTTGAAACCATTTAAATGTGTGCAAACAAATGATTAATCCTATTTACCAACCCCTCCGCTCGGGCACGACACAAGGTCAATTTTAGCGGAGTTTAACAGGCTTGAATTCAGAGTTTTCCTTCTCCTAGACTAGTTGCCTCACCAAGGCTGAAGAACCCAATCTGTCCTACTATTTACCCATAGCTGGTGGGACAATAATTGGATTCATACCTTTCCCAAGGGTATTAGTGCTATGTGAAATGCAATCAGTCTCGTCCAGGATTTGAACTCGAGTCACCGTGTCCATTTCCTACGACGATAACCATTACACCACGGACACCTCCTGCAAACAAATGATTAATATTAAACTGATCTACAGGTATTAGATAGCAATGCTTGTAATCATTTAAATGTGTGCAAATAGAACTATTAGTGTTAGATAGCAATAATTGAAACTATTTAACTGTCAGTCAGCCATGAATAGCAATGCTTGAAACCATTTGTGCGTAAACAAATGAGCTCTGGCTCGATTAAAATAATGTTGAGATACCGAACGATTTGAAACAAACAGCGGTCGTCAAAGAGATGTCAGACGATAACAAAGCAGTATCAGCAACTTCAAAGAGATGCCAAATGATCACAAAGAAGCGGCAGCAGCAACCTTAATCAAAATCTAACCTATAGGACTTTACACTCCTATAAATCATTTTGGGCGGTATGCCACTTGTTCCCACAAAGATGGCGGACGCACACATATTCAGTCTCGGGAAACCATTGGCCAGGAGAACCACGTGACCTGCCTAGAACTACGCCCGCGCGTAAATTTTCGTCCTGCGTTTGAGCCTCTAACAAGACGCGTATTTTCTATAAATACGTCGTCTTCAAACACCCTTTCTCTCTGTTTCCCAATTTCTTCACAGTGGCAACGCACTCCCTCCAGTGTGAATCAACAGGAGTGAAAAGCAACAACCTGGATGGGCCTCGCAGACATTCATATACATTGACTATGAGACCTTTTCCAGTCTCAGAGAAACTGCCCGTTTCTAATCATAAAAAGAAGGACATTTTAAATATGTAATCCTTTTGTAGCTTAGTTGTGTTAGACACACACACACACACACATATACACACACATTTATTTTGTTAGAATTAGCAATATTTTTGTTAGAATTAGCAATATTTTTTATGTATCAATGTAAGTTTTATTGTTGTAGAATATAAATTTGTTTTTGTTCGTCGCCTTGTTTTAAATGTTCCTTTTTTCCGCGCCGTTTCATATTTTTTACTCATTTGTTTCATATCTTCACTCATTGGCTTCATTCATTTACTACTTTTTTCCATGTGCCTATATTATGCCTATTCTACCTTTAAACTAAACTCTCTATATACAAAACATCAACATGAAATTGTGGGGAACTTAAATACTAAAATACAGGTCCATCCCCCTACAAACCCCAATTTTAATACACGATAATAACCAAACTGTGTTATGTGATAACAATCAACTATCATATGTGATGATAGCTAATTGCAATCTCTGTACATCAATCGAGAATAAAATATTTCTTTGCTTATCTCAAACACGTTTCATTTCCATTGTCATGTTACTTATCACTCAATGTCAATATGTGCGAGTTATGATGCCCAAAGACGACGACATTCGCACAAAGCTTACTTTCACTCTCAACAAACGGAAAAAAACCGGGGGTGTCGTGGTGTAATGTAATGGTTAAAGCGCTGGACTGCGGAATCGTAGTAAGCGTGTTCGAACTCAAGTCGCGCTATTACATTCAATTTCGGACAAATACCCTTGGTAAAGGTATGAACCCCCTTATTCTCCAAACTATACGGTTATATAGTATCACTACTGTTCTTCTAGAAGAATGGCTTTGGTATTAAATCACCTAGAGCGTTCGCCAATGGTCTGGGAGACCTGGGTTCAATCCCAGGTCGCGTCATACCAAAGACTTTAAAAATGATACTTTATACCTCCTTGCTTAACACTCAGCAATATAAGGTACGTATTAAGGGTAAAGTGGAGCAATCCAAGGAAAGGAGTAGCGCCCTTCCCTACACCTCGGTGTAGTAGCTACTGAAAAAAGAAGCCTTCTGGTCGCCCTCGACTAAAGGGAGACCACTTTTTTACGAAGATTGATATGCTATAAAACAACCAAACTTGAAAAAGACCAAAGTCTGTTTTCTACTAAGACTTGCAAATTACATGTGAACATTAGATACTATTCTCCCCCAACATAAAACTTGAAGTAGGTTTGTTCTTGTCAACAAATATTACAAGGGAAGAGCCACAGGTCATGTGACACACGATTTAATGGAAAGGAAATTACGTAAGAGAATCTTTCGTACGCCTTTGTGATCAAATGGATACAAAATGTAAGATACATCACCCTTGTGTCAGTTTTGTGATAGGTACCCATTTAAATGCGAGTTCAAGTCATTAAAAAACTATCTAAAATAGCAGTAAAACATGGATCACTACATGGGAATATTTGTTATGAAGGTGTTTACTACATATTCATAAAAAGGAATGAATAGTCCTAATCCGTGTTCAGGGATACATCAATCCCAGATCCTGTTTCAAGACTTACCGGAGAGAGGTTCCCGTTTAGAGAGAATATATTTGCGTGCTATTGCTTGCATTCTTCCTTTCAGCCAATGAATGACTGGCGACGAGACTTAACGCTGAAAGGCTTTTTAGCTTTTATCGTTTCCATCCTTATTACTATCGGCGGTTAAGAAATAAACGAGAGGAATTGATGTATCGTTGACACATTCTAATGTCTAATTTGTTTGGCTTTTGTAAGAGTTCCAGGACACACACACAGACACACACACACCAACAGAAAGACTCAAACATACTCACCACAATGCACACTTATACACAAATATGCACACATACACATACACATACACATGCACGTACACACACAAAAACGCACAGACGCACTAACACACACATACACACACAACCACGCACAAACACACGCACACACACACACACAAGCACGCATGCATACACAACACACATACGCACACATACAGATTCACCCACACTCGTACTCACACACACACATATGGGTATATAGATATATTCCTATTCTGTATAATTGCAGTACTCTTTTTTCTTGGCAATGATTCAACCGTATCATCGATTTTTTTCGAAGATGCATTAATTTCCTGGTCTATAAATTACATCGTCTTAATGCACCAAACGAATGGCAATATCCTCTCTCTGTCTCTGTCTCTGTCTGTCTCTCTATCTGTCTGTCTCTCTGTCTCTGTCTCTCTCTTTCCACACGGAAACGCCCACGGTATATATAATGTAACTTCACTTAATACATAATAAAATGCCATAATAGATATATGGTCAACTGAAGATGTTCTATATATGCAACTTCTCATTCAATTCCCTATCCATCCCGTTCATGGGTCTTAGAATGCACTAACCTGGCCAGTTGTGTTCAAGATATTATGGTGAGGCTTCAGTTCTGAAGATCTGGGAGGAGAGTAGACTACGCTTTTATTGCTATTACTCCGTGGTCCAATCTGACCCGGAATGATAGTACCTGCCGGGGTCCAATCTCTGGATCAAATAGATCTGTTTAAGAATTATTCGTATTCGATAGGACCATCCGAAAAAAAAAACTCTTAATAAAACACTACACAGAAAATGTAAATATGAACGTAGAATGAACGTGATTCCTTAACCTCTAAGCATAAAATAACCTTAGACAAGTTGAAGTGCTGTTAAAATTACTACTTGCTCATCCAGCATTTGAACTCTGTTTTTGTATCCGTATGATACAACAAATGATCTTATGCACGAAAAAAGAATAATTATAAAATCTTATCTTCTGTCACATTATTTATATTTGAATAAGTAATACTGATTAGGTTTATCGTTAGTTTTTCAATCTAGAGGCATAAAAGAGCATTACATGGGATTATTGCTTTGTTAAGACCGACAATCCAGACAAAGATAAAAAAAAAAATAATAATAATAATATCTCAATCGATGAATCATTAAATTTGAAAAAAATTTCTATAAAATACCGGAAATCTATTGTCTATTTTGTGGATTATAGTAACAATTACCGTTTTTAACAGTTTAGTGAAAATTTTTGACAGCAAAAAATGTAAAATAAACATTTAGCAAAATGAAATTGTTACAAGTGTAGCGTAAATGTTGAAGTAAATTATGCTTAACGAGTTTGTTGCAAAATATTGATTGATATTGTAGCTGAGGAATTTTCCGGGTTACTGTGATAAAAAGTTGAATGCTGAAATTAATTTTGAATAAAACAAACATTAAAACAAACAAAAGGAGGTTCAGTTGAAACAGACGTTAGTTTTATGCATCATTTTGGGGGAATGAGAAATAGTCTACAAAAGATATGTTGTGTGAGTATTTGTAGGAGAATGGACCTGTGTTTGGTATTTATATGGTACCCGATATTTTTTAGTTTATTTTATGTATATCGAATAAGGTTTTAATATTCCCCACACGTTTAATGTTGAAGATAGGTTTGATATTTGAAAGAGAGTGTTTTGGTGAAAAGGTTGAATAAAGGATAATATAGACATAATATAGGCATATGGATAAAGTAGTAAATGAAGGAAGCCAGTGAAATAAATGAGTGAAGATATGAAACAAATGAGTAAAAGATATGAAACAAATAATGGTTGTAAAACGGCGTGGACAAAATGAACATTCAAAACAAGGCGACGAACAAAAACAAATTTATATTCTACAACAATTAAATCTTACATTGATACATAAAAGAAATTACTAACTCTACTAACAAAATAATAGTGTGTGTGTGTATATCTGTGAGCTCGTGTGTGTGTGTGTGTGTGTCTAACACAACTAAGCTACAAAAAGAATTGCAAGTTTAAAATGTCCTTTTTTATGGTTAGAAACGGGCAGTTTCTCAGAGACGGGAAAGCGTCTCATAGTCCTTGTATATGAATGTCTGCGAGGCCCATGCATGTTGTTGCTTCGCCCTACTGTTGATTCACGCTGGAGGAAGTGTGTTGCCGCTGCAAAGAAATTTGGTAAAAGAGAAAGAGGGTGCTTGAAGACGACGTATTTATAGAAAATACGCGTCTTGTAGGTGGCTCAAAGACGCAGGACTTAAATTTACGCGCGCCGACGTAGTTTTAAGCATATCACGTGGTCTTCCTGGCCAATGGTTTCCCGAGATTGAGTATTGAGCGTCCGCCATCTTTGTGGGAACAAGTGGCATACCGCCCAAAATAATTTATAGGAGTGTAAAGTCCTATATATTAATTATTGTTTGTTTACAGTGTATCTAAATGTTATAGTATTCTTTTTAAATACTTACGTGTCTGTCCTGAAATTCCTTTGAGGAAAAGACTTAGTTACCGTTGTGAAATTTGTGGCTGGTATTTTTGGTTTGTCTGTCTTCTTCTAGTCATGCGGATTTGTGTCTCTATATACTCA
This sequence comes from Sepioteuthis lessoniana, assembly GCA_963585895.1. NCBI lineage: Eukaryota > Metazoa > Mollusca > Cephalopoda > Myopsida > Loliginidae > Sepioteuthis > Sepioteuthis lessoniana. The sequence goes on from OY757907.1 coordinate 22,207,288, forward strand.
CGAGCTTTGACGGTAAAATAGAAAAAGGTTTTTTTCTAGAAGCCTTGACTCACGAGGGTCTTTCTCTATTTTTAGATTTGATGACACACGTTGGTAACGGACCGTTAGAAAATGAATAAAAGTTATTTTGGACATTTGCCTGTTAGTCTCGCTACGTTTAAAATACAAATTAGTGTATATTGGTATTTCAGCTGGTCTACAATATTTAACCAATTCAGGGCTGGACTTTCACCTGCTAAGGCTTTAAGTTGTATGAAAATAGAGTCCCTTCTCTGAAGAAATTCTGTTAAAAAATCAAATATTCATGCACGATTATTATATATTAATGATTAATAATTAAATATTCATGATAAAATGAACATATATTTTTTTAAAATGGTGCCTTGATGGTGTGTGACCTTTAGTGTATGACTCTTAGTGGCGCTTCGCCAATGGCCCGGGAGACCTGGGTTCAATCCCAGGTCGAGTCATACCAAAGACTTTAAAAATGGAACTTGATACCACTTTGCTTAACACTCAGCATTATAAGGTACGGTTCAAGGGTAAAGTGGAGCAATCCTGGGAATGGAGTAGCGCCCTCCCCTACACCTTGGTGTAGTAGCTATCGAAAAGGGAGCCTTCGGGTCACCCTCGACTATGGTCGCTAACTTTATTTAACATTAGTAGGTTAAGAACAAAGAATTAAGCAAGAACTTATCTACATCAGCTCTTTGAAGACACGGAATGTAGTTTGGAAAACTGCTGGGAGCGATGAATGATAGAGACGAATCATATTTACCAACCCCCTCCGCTCGGGCAGGATATGACACAAGGTCGATTTTTAAGCGGAGTTTAACTGGTTTGACTTCAGAGTTTTCCTTCTCCTATACTAGTTGTCTCGCCAAGGCTGAAGAACCTAGTCTGTTCTACTATTTACCCATAGCTGGAGGGAGAATAATTGGATTCATACCTTTCCCAAGGGTATTAGTGCTATGTGAATTGCTATCAGTCTCGTCCAGGATTTGAACTCGTGTCGCCGTGTCCATTTCCTACGACGATAACCATTACACCACGAAGAGACGAATTGGGAGAGAGAGTAAGAGAAATCCGTGCTAGCAGTGCGACTTGATGATGAAGTCCTGTACTGATTCTATTCTTACATCAGAATTTCCTTTCGTTTTAGTGATTTGCTACATAGACACCTTATTAAGGACCCGACCTCTGCGCTAGCAGCTAAGATAAATTGTATAATTGAATAGATGGTAAAAAATTGCTGCTTTCTGGTTGTGAATCTCTCGGTCAATAATCGTTGCGTACCAATTCCAAGCTCTGAAGATGACGGATTGAAAACGTTTTGATGAAGAAACCATCTGCTCAAGTCGCTAAAACTTTTAGGTCTTGTTTATCTTTCAGTAACACTCCAGCAAGCTGTCTCGGATTATCGCGCGTAACACACGTCTATTCGTTCAACTCGTATATCGATTTTTTTTGTATTTATCTAAGGATTTTTAGGAAAAGTTGTCTGAAAAAAAATCCAATTAACTTGTGGCTTAATACCGAGTGACACTTTAGTCTCTATGCCTGACCGGCACGAACCCTTATCATAAATCTTCCAATATTCTTTCACATTGATAGAATCACTGACTGTCTCACTAAAATGTTTGCTCTAACGAAGCAACTCAGAACTTTATCACTCACACAAGCGTACACACCAATCAAATTGAGGCAGATCTCCCCAAAATAAAACAGGCAAATAAATAAAAGCAAAGGACCCATGGCGATTGTTGTAATAAGAGATAAAAAAAACTAAATGCTTTCTTGACTGCATGGAATTGTGTAGCAGCAACAACACCCTAAAGTATTAAATATCAGAGTCCCAGAATTGCAGATATTAATTACCTTGACTCTCAATAGTACGTACTACTGCCATATTTAATATTCATATCAACATATATTTTTAATATGGCAGCTTTCCTCTATTCCACATTAATTAAATATCAAAGAATTAAATTACAAATAAATGAAAATCTCCATAATCATTATTTGCAGAGAACTGGTAACGAAAGCTTTTTATGAAAATAAATGATTAACACTGTTGATATGATGAATAAAAAGAAATTTTCTTCATTTATTGGGTTAATGCAAATGTTTCCAGCTTTTCGACTATTTTTCTATTCCTATGAGTTCATAGCAATCATAAAAAATTTTGTTCATTGTTCTCCCATAACTTTACACTGCTTTTGATACACTTAGTTGAATTTTTTCAAACGAGGTAAAACTCTTTTTTCTCCCCACCACCAGACTGATTACCTAACAAAGGCTACAGAATTAAGTCTGTCTTACCATTTACTAATAGCTTGGGAGGAAGAGACGGTTTCATGCCTTCCCCAAGGACATAAGCCGAAATGAAATGCAAGATTTAAATTCGAGGCTCAAATTCTATTTCTAACGATGATAACTGTTACGCTGAGTGCGCCTTTAAACTGTATAGAGCAGAAGAAATGATAAAGAAGATACTGTACAATTAAGAAATGATAGAGAAGAAACTGTACAAGTAAGAAGCTCATAATCTTTTGCAGTATTTGAAACAAGAAAACTGAATATTGTTAACTTACTGAGAAAGAAAGTATATTCTCGTCTTATGTATCATTCAGATAATCAAAATTATCTATTCAGGTTTTAACAATTCATAATAAAGAATTCCCTTAGTATCCCTTCAAATTGGGAGAACCTTTGCGGTCCCGCTTTTAGTAAATACTGTTTAGGTTGATATACGAGGATCATTAAATAAGTTTCTAGACTTTTTTCGTATGGGCACTTTTATTGATAGTACACACATGAAACTCTAGTCCCCTTCCAAGTAATCTCCTCCGGCTGCAATGCACTTGTTGTGCCGTTCCAGAAACTTCTGGAAGGCCGCATGGAAGTCCTCTTGTGTGAGCGTGTCAATGACCTTCGTCACAGCCTCTTTCATCTCCTCAATTGTCTCATAACGACAGTCTCTGTACTTAGGGAATAACCAAAAGTCAAAAGGAGGAAGGTCTGGACTATAGGAACGGTGAGGAACTGTCTTGATGCCCATCTTGGTCAAATAGTCAGTGACAAGGATGGAGTTGTGGGCTGGTGTATTGTCCTGGTGGAAATGCCACTGAGCCGATTTGAAGAGTGCTGGCCTCTTCCGACTGAATCTCTTGCTCAACTCCCTTAAAACCTCAACATAGTAACCCTGATCCTAACCCTTTGTCCAATCAACTCTGGTGTTCTGACTTCCTTACTCTTCCCACACCTCTCATCATCCCTCACAGACTCCCTGCTTTCCTTGAATCTCTAATGCCACTCAAAAACTGATGCTTGATTCATGCAAGATGGTCGAAAAGCAGTTTGAAGCATTCCATACGTTTCTGTGGTATCTTTTCTAAGTTTAAAACAAAATTTTATTGGATATCGTTCTTCTAAAGTGTCCTCACGTCCAGATTGCATTTTTTGAAATTCACCAGCTGTGACAATCAGGCTTTAGTAGGGTGTATTCCAGTTCCTGTTGTAGCTATTTATTTGAACCTGAAATCATAAAAATTTGTCACTCATCTCATTAGATGTATAGCAATAACATCCTGAATTTTTAAGAGTCTGCGACAAAAAAAATCTGGAAACTTATTGAATGCACCACGTATAAAAGATTGTCTTACAAATCGAGTTATGATTATCATCACTTTCAATTCTTGTTAATTTCACTGACAACTCAAATTATAAAGAACTGAGTAAATTTCACTGACATTTCTAAGGTCTCCTTAACACTTTTAAGATTTTTCCTTGCAAAATATACCAATGGGGAAATTTGGGTCCAACTTTAACAGCAAATTTAAGTTGGGAATGACTTTCTCGGGCGGTTTTCAATAAATTTATTAGACACAGTATAAGTAAAGTTGGCGACCGTAGTCGAGGGCGACCCGAAGGCTTCCTTCTCAATAGCTACTACTCTGAGATGTAGGAGAGGGCGATACTCCAACCCCTTGATTGCTCTACTTTACCCTTATCTTATTATGTTGAGTGTTAAAGAAGGCAGCATCAAGTACTATTTGTTGACTCTTTGGTATGGACTCGACTTGAGATTGAACGCCGGTCTCCCAGACCATTGACGAACACTCTACTAATTATTCCATTATAACACAAATATGACAAAAATGGAAGTATACTTATATCATTTATCTCTTTACTAAATTTATACAAATTGACATGAGTATTTAAGTATTTGATCAAATGTGAATTGATTACCTGATTCTTTTTCGGTGTATTATTTTTTATCACGAATTCTTTGCAATTAAAATTCAGATTTTGTCAAATTCAACAATTTGAGCTCATGAAACTTCTAACTAAAGGTTAATTTTAACAAATTACTTTCGCCGATCAAGAGGGCTCTCCCCATGTTGAGTTTATTTTTGAAAAAAAGACGTCGGCTATCAGTTTTAGTAGAAACCGTTGAAGCTATTATTTACCCTTTAGAAAACCTCTTCTTTCTATTTTACAGCTTATCGTTTAAAATTTACCGAACCAACATTTTAGCTATCCCTTTAATAATATCATACACACACACACACACATTCATGTAAATGCACATACATACTTGTACGTTAAACCTATACTTTTTCAAACTCACGCATGTACGCTCGCACCCACATACACATATATGCACTTATATGCATACATATTCAAGATACACCTTCATTTTCATGCATATTCATTATTGCACCTATGTGCATCCAGGAACAGAAGATCTTATAGTATATGATTTTCCTATCTTGCTTTTACTTTATCATATTTACCCAACCCCTCCGCTTGGGCAGGATATGACACAAGGTCAATTTTTTAAGCGGAGTTTAACAGGTTTGATTTAAGAGTTTTTCTTCTCCTAGACTAGTTGCCTCCCCAAGGCTGAAGAAGAACCTAGTCTGTCCTACTATTTACCCCTAACTGGAGGGAGAATAATTGGATTCATACCTTTCCCAAGGCTATTAGTGCTATGTGAAATGCAATCAGCCTCGTCCAGGATTTGAACTTGCGTCGCCGGGTCCATTTCCTGCGACGATAACCATTACAGGCACCTCCTTGCTTTTACTTTATTTTAGTATGTATTGGTCTTGGTACATAGGTCATTCGTACTTCTTGTTCGTACTTCGGGAAGAAGTCTACAGCTCTCAAGCGACTAATAAATTTATTCTCTTACCTGTGTTATCAAAAAATTTTTCACGTCATTAGTACACATGTTTTCATTATAACACAGGTAGTTCCTTGGGGTTGTTATTTAGGCGGATTTTTCTGAAACCGGATAGCTTTCATTTTGTCATCCATTCAAGTATTCTTTGCTTTTTGTAAGCATTTGTTCAGTTATTGAGCTAGTCTGTCATAAATCACAATGTACCAACACTTTAAACATAATGAACAGTGCAAATAGTGTTTCTTGCAAGAGAACAACATATTTTACTATTATTGATAAGTTGCAAGGCTTGAACCTTTGAGATTCTTACAAAATTTTCAACTTATTTAAACATATGAGACACTGTTTGTAAACTAGCCATTTTTGCAATGTGTTCAACGCTACGTGCAAAAAAAATATTAATTTATGTGCTAAATCTTAAAATATGTTAGATAACAATATAAATTGTGTTTCAAGCTTGAAAATAACATATTCCACTTTATCTAATAAGTTACAACCTGAGAGATTTCTGAAAAATTTTCAACTTGTTTAAAAACAGCGTGAAAACTATCCATGCTATTGTGTTCAACGCTATTGAAAAAACAAGACAAAAAACATTCAACTCATGAACCGTTTAAACCAAAAGTTATGGATTTCATCGATGCCAGCTGCCTTCCAATTTGCAATTTACCTGGGGGCTCCTCTAAGAGATCCCAGATGTATTTATCTTCCAAGTTTTCTTTGATTGATGGGACTTTCTCCACCATGTTGATCAACCATTCAATCTAAAGTAAATCAATTTCTGCTCTTGTCATCTGGTTTGACCTTTCTGAAGTGATATGATTGCTTTTTAAGACTCAGATGAAAGATGACGATGTGATATGAATTATATTAATGGGTTGCATCTATTTTGAGACACCCAGTAGGTAATATAATTACTGATTGTTATTGAACGTTTTCTCATTTTTCTGTGTTGCTTTGAGTCGGTCCTTAATCCAAGTGTTTTACCAAATCTAAAAATAGAAAAAGCCCACATGTGTCGTAATTCCATAGAATAAATTTTCCATATTTTGACTCGAAAAAGTTAGTCTGAATACCAGAACCCACTGTGCAGTCCGATTGTCAAAGAAAACAGACATTAAATACTCTTCCCTGAATTATAAATATCAGTCCCGAATTTCACGACGATAACCAATTTTTAACTTCAAATGAATTCAGGACTGATATACGAGTAAACAATTATTATAAAATATAAAATATTTATGTACACTGTATTTATACAAAAAATTAATACACACAAAAAAAAAAAAAAAAAACAAATTTTGTAACTTATTACTTATAGGCATAAAAAAATATCTTCTGTTCAACTCAACCTCCTGTTTTTTGTTTTGTTTACTTGTTTTATTTGTACTTAATTTCAGCATTAGCCTTTTTATCACGGAAACCGAAAGATTCCCTTGCTACAATATCAAACGGTATTTTAATACAAATCCGTTATGCATAATTAGCTAAAATTTACGCTACCCTCGTGACAACTTAAAATAGTTCTGATTTTTCAGCTATTTTGGTAAAAAGGGGGGGTATTAGTCTTTTATTTAAAAAAAAAGATAAAGTGAGCTGTAA
>OY757907.1:22218713-22223713 GCA_963585895.1 Sepioteuthis lessoniana
GGTGGCCTCACGTATTTTGAATATAGATTTTTTTATAAACAATTAGTCCATTCCCACCAATGTTCAAATTTTTATATCTATGTTGTTGATATGATACATCATAGGTTGCTTGCATGATAATAAATTTAGATGTAAATATAATGTAGTTGTTTCTGTTCTTTCGTGAGTCTGTATGTAGAAATAAATCTACAGACGCAATTTGGAATCACAGTTCTTGAATATACACTCCCTAATTTCTCAGCTATTTGAGCCCTTGCCTATTAAAAGTAAGTAAAGTTGGTGACCGTGACGCGAAGGCTCCCTTTTCGATAGCTACAACATCAAGGTGTACTTCTTTCCCTGGATTGCTCCACTTTACCCTTGATACGCATCTTATAATCCTGAGTGTTCAGCAAGAGGCCATCAAGTACCATTTTTAAAGTCTTTGTAATGACTCGACCTGACATTGAACCCAGGTCTCCCGGGCCATTAGCGAACATTCTAACCATCATAAAAACTGCCGTCAATTATGACTGTGAATAGTTAAGAAGCAAGTTTTTAAAAGTCGTTTATTGTGAGTACAGCCTTCAAATTGAACTCCGGAAAAGTCCCCGTGGCTGAGTGGCAAACGTGCTCAACTGCAATATTGTAGTGAGTGAGTTCGATTTCTATCTGCGCTATTTAATTCACTTTCGAACTAATATCCTTACGGGAAGTATAAACTCTCTTAACACAAAATTACGAGTTAGACAGTACCATTTCTTTTCATCTACAATGATGATTTTGGCATTAAATAATCCTCGAAGGTTGATATGCCATTAAACAAAGAAAATAGACGAAACAAAATAGTAGTCCAATTATGTGTCGTGTACAAAACAATCGTTAATGGAAATTTTCTGTTATCTTCAGAACAATAAAAACGGAGTGTTCAGTGCATTTGATGTGAATCAAGAAATTTAGAAAAAAGTGATTATTCACAAGTAAAACACGTTTATTTGCTTGTCGAATATCTTGTAAAAGACAGATAGATAGATAATGAAGTGACTGAGAAGAATATAAATAGAGAGATATGAACAGAAGGTGATAGATAAAGAGAGATGGAGAGAGATATAATGAAGTGACTGAGAGAGAGAGAGAGAGAGAGAGAGATTAACATAGATGATGAAGTGACTGAGAGAGAGAGAGAGAGAGAGTGAGAGATTAACATAGATGATGAAGTGACTGAGAAGAATATAAATAGAGAGATATGAACAGAAGGTGATAGATAAAGAGAGATGGAGAGAGATATAATGAAGTGACTGAGAGAGAGAGAGAGAGAGATTAACATAGATAATGAAGTGACTGAGAAGAATATAAATAGAGAGATATGAACAGAAGGTGATAGATAAAGAGAGATGGAGAGAGATATAATGAAGTGACTGAGAGAGAGAGAGAGAGAGAGAGAGAGATTAACATAGATAATGAAGTGACTGAGAAGAATATAAATAGAGAGATATGAACAGAAGGTGATAGATAAAGAGAGATGGAGAGAGATATAATGAAGTGACTGAGAGAGAGAGAGAGAGAGAGAGAGAGAGAGAGAGATTAACGTAGATGATGAAGTGACTGAGAAGAATATAAATAGAGAGATATGAACAGAAGGTGATAGATAAAGAGAGATGGAGAGAGATATAATGAAGTGACAGAGAGAGAGAGAGAGAGAGAGAGAGATTAACATAGATATTGAAGTGACTGAGAAGAATATAAATAGAGAGATATGAACAGAAGGTGATAGATAAAGAGAGATGGAGAGAGATATAATGAAGTGACTGAGAGAGAGAGAGAGAGAGAGAGAGAGAGATTAACGTAGATGATGAAGTGACTGAGAAGAATATAAATAGAGAGATATGAACAGAAGGTGATAGATAAAGAGAGATGGAGAGAGATATAATGAAGTGACTGAGAGAGAGAGAGAGAGAGATTAACATAGATAATGAAGTGACTGAGAAGAATATAAATAGAGAGATATGAACAGAAGGTGATAGATAAAGAGAGATGGAGAGAGATATAATGAAGTGACTGAGAGAGAGAGAGAGAGAGAGAGAGAGAGAGATTAACGTAGATGATGAAGTGACTGAGAAGAATATAAATAGAGAGATATGAACAGAAGGTGATAGATAAAGAGAGATGGAGAGAGATATAATGAAGTGACTGAGAGAGAGAGAGAGAGAGAGAGAGAGAGAGAGAGAGATTAACGTAGATGATGAAGTGACTGAGAAGAATATAAATAGAGAGATATGAACAGAAGGTGATAGATAAAGAGAGATGGAGAGAGATATAATGAAGTGACTGAGAGAGAGAGAGAGAGAGAGAGAGATTAACGTAGATGATGAAGTGACTGAGAAGAATATAAATAGAGAGATATGAACAGAAGGTGATAGATAAAGAGAGATGGAGAGAGATATAATGAAGTGACTGAGAGAGAGAGAGAGAGAGAGAGATTAACATAGATAATGAAGTGACTGAGAAGAATATAAATAGAGAGATATGAACAGAAGGTGATAGATAAAGAGAGATGGAGAGAGATATAATGAAGTGACTGAGAGAGAGAGAGAGAGAGAGATTAACATAGATAATGAAGTGACTGAGAAGAATATAAATAGAGAGATATGAACAGAAGGTGATAGATAAAGAGAGATGGAGAGAGATATAATGAAGTGACTGAGAGAGAGAGAGAGAGAGAGAGAGAGAGAGAGAGAGATTAAAATAGATGATGGAGTGACTGAGAAGAATATAAATAGAGAGATATGAACAGAAGGTGATAGATAAAGAGAGATGGAGAGAGATATAATGAAGTGACTGAGAGAGAGAGAGAGAGAGAGAGATTAACATAGATGATGAAGTGACTGAGAAGAATATAAATAGAGAGATATGAACAGAAGGTGATAGATAAAGAGAGATGGAGAGAGATATAATGAAGTGACTGAGAGAGAGAGAGAGAGAGAGAGAGAGAGATTAACATAGATAATGAAGTGACTGAGAAGAATATAAATAGAGAGATATGAACAGAAGGTGATAGATAAAGAGAGATGGAGAGAGATATAATGAAGTGACTGAGAGAGAGAGAGAGAGAGAGAGAGAGAGAGAGAGAGAGAGATTAACGTAGATGATGAAGTGACTGAGAAGAATATAAATAGAGAGATATGAACAGAAGGTGATAGATAAAGAGAGATGGAGAGAGATATAATGAAGTGACAGAGAGAGAGAGAGAGAGAGAGAGAGAGAGATTAACATAGATATTGAAGTGACTGAGAAGAATATAAATAGAGAGATATGAACAGAAGGTGATAGATAAAGAGAGATGGAGAGAGATATAATGAAGTGACTGAGAGAGAGAGAGAGAGAGAGAGAGAGAGAGAGAGAGATTAACGTAGATGATGAAGTGACTGAGAAGAATATAAATAGAGAGATATGAACAGAAGGTGATAGATAAAGAGAGATGGAGAGAGATATAATGAAGTGACTGAGAGAGAGAGAGAGAGAGATTAACATAGATAATGAAGTGACTGAGAAGAATATAAATAGAGAGATATGAACAGAAGGTGATAGATAAAGAGAGATGGAGAGAGATATAATGAAGTGACTGAGAGAGAGAGAGAGAGAGAGAGAGAGAGAGAGATTAACGTAGATGATGAAGTGACTGAGAAGAATATAAATAGAGAGATATGAACAGAAGGTGATAGATAAAGAGAGATGGAGAGAGATATAATGAAGTGACTGAGAGAGAGAGAGAGAGAGAGAGAGAGAGAGAGATTAACGTAGATGATGAAGTGACTGAGAAGAATATAAATAGAGAGATATGAACAGAAGGTGATAGATAAAGAGAGATGGAGAGAGATATAATGAAGTGACTGAGAGAGAGAGAGAGAGAGAGAGAGATTAACGTAGATGATGAAGTGACTGAGAAGAATATAAATAGAGAGATATGAACAGAAGGTGATAGATAAAGAGAGATGGAGAGAGATATAATGAAGTGACTGAGAGAGAGAGAGAGAGAGAGAGAGAGAGATTAACATAGATAATGAAGTGACTGAGAAGAATATAAATAGAGAGATATGAACAGAAGGTGATAGATAAAGAGAGATGGAGAGAGATATAATGAAGTGACTGAGAGAGAGAGAGAGAGAGAGATTAACATAGATAATGAAGTGACTGAGAAGAATATAAATAGAGAGATATGAACAGAAGGTGATAGATAAAGAGAGATGGAGAGAGATATAATGAAGTGACTGAGAGAGAGAGAGAGAGAGAGAGAGAGATTAACATAGATGATGAAGTGACTGAGAAGAATATAAATAGAGAGATATGAACAGAAGGTGATAGATAAAGAGAGATGGAGAGAGATATAATGAAGTGACTGAGAGAGAGAGAGAGAGAGAGAGAGAGAGAGATTAACATAGATAATGAAGTGACTGAGAAGAATATAAATAGAGAGATATGAACAGAAGGTGATAGATAAAGAGAGATGGAGAGAGATATAATGAAGTGACTGAGAGAGAGAGAGAGAGAGAGAGAGAGAGAGATTAAAATAGATGATGGAGTGACTGAGAAGAATATAAATAGAGAGATATGAACAGAAGGTGATAGATAAAGAGAGATGGAGAGAGATATAATGAAGTGACTGAGAGAGAGAGAGAGAGAGAGAGATTAACATAGATGATGAAGTGACTGAGAAGAATATAAATAGAGAGATATGAACAGAAGGTGATAGATAAAGAGAGATGGAGAGAGATATAATGAAGTGACTGAGAGAGAGAGAGAGAGAGAGAGAGAGAGAGAGAGAGAGATTAACATAGATAATGAAGTGACTGAGAAGAATATAAATAGAGAGATATGAACAGAAGGTGATAGATAAAGAGAGATGGAGAGAGATATAATGAAGTGACTGAGAGAGAGAGAGAGAGAGAGAGAGAGAGAGAGATTAACGTAGATGATGAAGTGACTGAGAAGAATATAAATAGAGAGATATGAACAGAAGGTGA
>OY757907.1:22231213-22238713 GCA_963585895.1 Sepioteuthis lessoniana
TTTTCCCCATTTATTTATGTTTTTGTATGATTATTACTTACTTTTTCTCTTTCTGTTGTATTTTTACAGTATTTTTTAAAATTCTTTCTCTATATTCTCTCTTTCTTTTTGTCTTATCTTTCTGGGTACCTCTTTTTCATTCATTCTCCTTGCAAGTCTATTCAATCATTTTCTTTCTTTCTATTCCTACAATCTCTCTCTCTCTCTCTCTCTCTCTCTCTCTCTCTCTCTCTCTCTCTCTCTGTTCTGCTTACTCGTCATTTATTTTTTGTTAAATTTTATCCACTCTTTTTAGTTTTTTGCTAATTTATCCAGCTATTTTCCTTTCTTTTTTTATTTATATTTAATTTTTTTCTCTCTTTAACCAACATTCAGTTGCTTTTCTAATCACAAAGTCAATTTTTTTTAAAATTCTACACGTTTCTCCATTTCCGACCTTGATTTCTAAGTTGGGATGTAACAAGCCGGAGATAAGCGAAGTAAGACTCATTCAACAGGTATCTCAAGTTTACAGGAGGATTTTTTTTAAATACAGAGATAATAGTTGAAGGGGAAATAAAGATGCAACCTAAAAAAAGTGAAGAGAGGAAAAAAAAAACTGCGATTCCTAACTATTTTTATCATAGAAATCTTAATCTTTTTTGGTGCCTTAGACAAGACAAGTAAAAGCTTTAAAAATATATCTAAGTTCAAAATAGTTTTCAGTTACATCATAATAAAACGTCTTTTTATGATTGAAGAATATTTCAAAGAATATTTAAACCGTCTTTTTATTATAAGTGAAGAGTATTTCAAAGAGGATCCAACTATTTTATGTAAGTGAAGAATATTTCAAAGAGTATTTAAACCATTTTTTTTATAAGTGAAGAGTATTTCAAAGAATATTTAAACCGTCTTTTTTATGTAAGAGGAGATATTTAAAAGAATATTTAAACTGTCGTTTTGACAATTTGTATCTAAACTAATTTAAATCTAAAAACTATTTCTCACGACTCAAAGAAGTTAATTACATGGACATTTTAATTTTACAATGGACAACAAATTATTTCCTTTAAACTGGATTCAGATTCATACATTGACGCTCAATTTTTGTCCTGTTCGTACAGTTTTCAAATAATCTTTCAAAAGTAAACCTTCATTTCTTTAATTATACGAAGTGTATTCAAAAGTATTGTGTCTGGCTTCCTAATTTTCTTCCAACTTGTCACTAAATCGTCAAGAAAATTATCTCGACATTATTTGAGTATATAAAACGTTCAGCTGTGGACACGTCTTCATTTAAATTTTTTTCAGTATGTTACATTTTCTCACGGCAAAAATATACTGAACATCGAGTATGCATTAAATGTTGCCAATAACAAAGAATATCAGTGGAAAACGATAAGTGGCCAGAAAGGCTTTTCAGTTTCAGAAATATTGATTGATCTTAACAGCATGACAAACTATCTATAGTTATTTTATCATATTTACCAACCCCTCCGCTCGAGCAGGATATGACACAAGGTCAATTTTTTTTAAGCGGAGTTTAACAGGTTTGAATTCAGAGTTTTTCCTTCTCCTAGACTAGTTGCCTCACCAAGGCTGAAGAACCCTGTCTGTCTTACTATTTACCCATAGCTGGAGGGAGAATAATTGGATTCATACCTTTCCCAATGGTATTAGTGCTATGTGAAATGCAATTAGTCTCGTTCAGGATTTGAACTCGTGTCGCCGAATCCATTTCCTACGACGATAACCATTACACCACGGGCACCTCCTCTATAGTTGTTTTATGCCTTGGGATTAGGGGATTGCGTTCAGTTCAGACAATGAGTTTCTATTAATGAAATAAAGGAAAGTTTGTCACTAGAAGTTGTTCCTTTAGGGCTTATCTTTATTTTATTTTATTTATCTATTTATTTATTTATTTATTTATTTATTGCATACGGTTAAATGATATTAATAGCATATCAACCTTCGTAGCACCAAAGTCATATTTGTAGAACAATCATGGTATTATTGAATCCATTGCTGGTGGGATAAGGGGGTCCATAACATTCCCAAGAGTATTAATCCGAAAGTGAACTCAATGACGTAACTTGAGTTCGAATCCACTTACAAAGATGTCGCGATCTAGAACGTTCACTACTACGCCTCGGGGACTCGTGTTTTGTTTTGCTTTTTGACCACAGTCTCATCGAATACAAGTAACTTTTTAAACAGGTCTATTTGACACATAGATGGGACCCTACCTGGTACTACCATTCCAGGTCAGAGTGAACCTGGAAGTAATGACAGTGAAGGGATACTCTCCGAAACTCCTGAATTGCAGCCTCATCATCAGATGCAGTTTAGTGTCATATCCAGAACATTTGTTTTATTTCAGGAGCGGAGTCTTACCTCCTCTACAAGGGACACAGTGGGATTATTTCCACCTTTTATATAAAACTGCTTTGTATATATATTTATAAAGACAGATAAGTAGCAATAGATCATCATCATCATCATCATCATGTCGTGCTGCTAGCACGGATATCCCGGATCCTCTCTCGCCACTTCTCCCAATCATTCATCGCTTCTGGCAGGTCTTCATGGCTACATCCCGTATCCTCACATAGTTGCTGTATGTATGTTCGAGCTGGTCGTCCTGCTTTTGCTTGGCCATATGCGGGGGTCCATAGGAGTAAGAGCAATAGATAATAGAAATAATTAATTAGATAATCAACTTTGTGCTTTGGTACATATATGATTAATCTATACGTAGAAATAACCGTACTTGATCAATAAAAGCTAAACTAATTTAAAGAAATAACTTAGCATATCTTTTAAATAAAAATAGATATTTTTTTTTTATTTTAAATTGACATTTCTTTAAGTCTAAAAAATTGACCGATCCCAATTATTTTTCTATCTTTAATAACATTCTACATATAACTAGAGTGAGTCAAAAGTTTTGCAAAATTTTAGTAGTACGTGCTAGTTTGCTTAAATAAGAGGGTCAGTCAAAAGTTTTGCAATATTCTAGTAGTACGTGCTAGTTTGCCTAAATACGAGGGCGAGTCAAAGGTTTTGCAATATTTCAGTACATACTAGTTTGCAACACCTTTATCACGTGACCGATGCAGTTCAAGCTATGGTAGGTACACGTGACGGTTTGTAGCACCGTAGTAGGTGGTACGCTTGCACATTGTACATTGTACATTGCTTCCATCCATATGGGACTTGAATGGCGCACAGATGAACGTATAACAGAATCCAATTCGGTAACTTATGCTTTAAGAGTTCAAACTGGGCCATAAGCGAGCGGAAGCAACCCAAAACATCTGTGGTCCGAAGGATGAATATGCAGTAGATCATAGTACATTAACCAAATGGTTCAAGAAATTTCACTTCGGTTACAAGAACCTCGACGATCAGATAAGGTCAGGTAGGCCAAAAAAGGTTTGGATTCCAAGGCAAATCCAGTGAGCAGCACTCGAAGGGTATAATTCGAGCTCAGTATCTTACAGTCTAATGTCGTTCGTCGCCTTCACAATATGTGGTGCATTCAATAAGTTTCCCGACATTTTTTGTACCGGCATTTAAAATTGTCGTAGACTCTTGAAAATTCACTATGTTATTGTTATACATCTTATGAGATGACCAATTTTTATGATTTCAGCTTCAAATGAACAGCTATAGCAGCA
Source organism: Sepioteuthis lessoniana (assembly GCA_963585895.1). Classification (NCBI taxonomy): domain Eukaryota; kingdom Metazoa; phylum Mollusca; class Cephalopoda; order Myopsida; family Loliginidae; genus Sepioteuthis; species Sepioteuthis lessoniana. The sequence goes on from OY757907.1 coordinate 22,234,879, forward strand.
ATTGGAATACACCCTACTAAAGCTTGATGGTCACAGCTGGTGAATTTCAAAAATGCGATCTGGACGTGAGGACACTTTAGAAGAACGATATGCAATAAAATTGTGTTTTAAACTTGGAAAAAGTGCCACAAAAACGTATGGAACGCTTCAGACTGATTTTAGACAATCTTGCACGAATCGAGCATCAGTTTTTGAGTGGCATAAGAGATTCAAGGAAGGCAGGGAGTCTGTGAGGGATGATGAGAGGCGTGGGAGGAGTAAGGAAGACAATACACCAGAGTTGATTTGCCAAAGGGTTAGGGTTAGGGTAAATATGTTGAGATTTTAAGGGAGTTCAGGAAGAGATTCGGTCGGAAGAGGCGAGCACTCTTCAAATCGGGTCAATGGCATTTCCAGCAGGACAATACACCAGTCCACAACTCCATTCTTGTCACAGACTATTTGACCAAGATGGGCATCAAGACAGTTCCACAGCCTCCCTATTGTCCAGACCTTGCTCCCTGTGACCTTTGCTTATTCCCTAAGCTCAGAGGCAGTTGTTCGTTATGAGACAATTGATAAGATGAAAGAGGCTGTGACGAAGATCATTGATACGCTCACACAAGAGGACTTCTATGGGGGCCTTCCAGAAGTTGTTGGAACGGTACAAGTGCATTGCAGCCAGAGGAGATTACTTTGAAGGAGACTAGAGTTTCATGTATGTACTATTAATAAAAGTGTCTATACGAAAAAAGTCTCGAAACTTATTGTTGTATACTCATATGCAGATGCTTGCAGAACCATAATGACACAATAAAGACGAGCGACACAGTTCTCTAGAAAAATATACCTCCCACTTTATTGAAAGGGTGGTGTGTGAGAGGGAGTTGGAGACCGAACAGAACTGCAACATATTGACCCCCACTCTTATGGCCATCAGCGTTTCTTTCCCGTTCTCCTGGGCTGCTCAACCGGGGGCCTGGAGCCCATCCTCTCTGGGTGCTGGTTTTCTCTACCGCATCTTATCTCCAACTCGTCTGATCCCCAACTGCTCAATCGGGGTCCTGAGGGCTCCCCCTGCCGGGTGCTGGCTTTCTCTACCGCATCTTATCACCAACTGGCCTGGTCTCCAAACTAACTGACTTCCTGTCTTCACCGAGTTATATAATAGTTCAACGTCCACCTTCTTGTGGACGTCACAATTTGGCACTCATTCAACCTGTCCACGGTCAAGGCTATAATATCCTGATTATTCCTCGACCGGATGCACCTGTTATTTACACAGGTGCATTTCCTATTTTGACAGCCCGGCCGGGTCGTATGTCAATATACAACAAGCTCTTATGTTCTACTTGTTTTTATTCAGCTTCTCTGTCACTTGAACAGTAAATACTATTCTCAAATACTAGATTATGTCAGTTATTTCTGATTTATCGTTGGAGACGCGCTCAGCGTAACGGTTATCCTCGAAGAAAATGGAAACGGTAAATCTGTATGACGCTATTGTGTTTCATTTCACGCTAATGCCTTGGGGAAAAGCGTGAATCCACCTGTTTCCCTTCCAGCTATGGGTAAATAGTTGGAGATACTGGGTTGTTTTGCCTTTGTTAGAAAACCAGTCAATAAGAAAGAAAACTCTCTATTCAAAACCAGCTTTATTCCGTTTTAAAGTTGGCCTTGTGTCACATCCTGCTTGTGGTGGAGGGGTTGGGTAAATACATATACCTCTTAAATAACTACATGCACACACACACACACACACACAAACATATACACATCCCGACTGGCTTAAAAATGCATCTATGTATGAGAGCAAAAGCATTCTCACACATTAAATCCACCCAATGCCCTTGAAAATATATGTGTACGCATATATAAGTGTACATAGATATATATGCGCACATACACAGAGAAGGTATATATATATATATATATATGTGTGTGTGTGTGTGTGTGTATGTATATATATACGTGTGTTGTGTGTGTATGTGTGATACATACTTATATGTACACAAAAAACTTGAGGTCTTCACGGACAATTAGCTCCCGTGGGAGATTCACTGACCCAAAAAACAGGAATTAAACAAAATCAAAACAACCTATCAAAACAATTTTTACAATAAAAGAAACAGCCGGAATTTACCAGTCAAATCGCCTGAAGAGGACTTAAATGTCCAAAACACGTGTAGCACACAAGTACATGAAATAATAATATTAATAATAATAATAGCTAAATACCAAATTTGAGATATTTTGCGGACCTATTCATTTTAAAATATGCGCATATATATATATATATATATATATATATATATCATAGCAGCTATAACTATTGAGGTTGGTTACAACGATTTGACTATAATAATGACCAAGATGAGGGTACAAGTTCGAGCAGATCAGTGAACAATATCTTAAATCATGTCTTCTTTAGATTTTTTTTGTTGAATATAGTATTTGTTTCCATTTTCCGAGATATTTTTCTTAATCATCAGAAGATTGTGTAGCGGGGAAAAACAGTTGATTTAGTATTTCTATGAAACTTTTCGACAAGATTTAAATATGTCCCTTAATTTATCCTAATCATTCTACAGAGAGATGGGCTATGCCGGCGGGGCAAATGATACGCGGACTGTTTCCTCTGTTGAGGGGTAAGACCCCCACACACCAAAAAAGTGGGTTTCCGGGGTATGACATTAAACTTTATCTGATGGTGAGGATCCAGATCTAGAGATCTGGGGAGTGTGGAGTACCTCTTCATGGCCATTACCCCCAGGCTCAATCTGACACGAAATAATAGTACCTATTAGTGTTAGGATCTCATCTAGGGGTTTAAAAATTATTCGATAAGACCGTGTGAAAAGACAATTACACATAAAAAATGCAAATATGAACACAATTCCCTAACCTCTAGGCATTAAACAACCCTAGACAAATTGACATACTATTAAAATCAATCAATCAATCGATACAGAGAGAAGTTGATTTATTAGTTTATCTAATTACTCTATCAAAAAAAAATAAATAAACAACATTCTTTATTGGTTAAATTCTTTTTTCATCATACAACGTGTGAAAGCAGGTGCGATACCCTGCCCTCATCAGCCGCCAACCAGGGTGATAACACAGTTTCGGTAACTCAAGGCGGTACTGCCACTCCTGGCACTACCAAGCAGTTTTTGCCACCGGACAGGGCATTTAAAAGAAATATATATATACATATATATATATATATATATATACGCCAGATCAACTAAAAGCAAAGATTATGTTAGTATTAGTAATCATCATCATCATCATCATCATGTCGTGCCGCTAGCACGGATATCCTGCACCCTGTCTCGCCACTTCTCCCTATTATTCATCGCCTCTGGCAGGTCTTCAGGGCTACATTCCGTATCTTCACATAGCTGCTGAATGTATGTTCGAGCTGGTCGTCCTGCTTTTACCCGGCCATATGTGGGGGTCCATTGGAGTACATCACTTATGAGCTCGTCCCTGCTTCTCCAGTAGTGTCCTGCATGTCTGGTTCGTCTAACTTGGATAGTTTTCGTGATGGGAGGCAGGTGGCCGTATAGTTGGTGTCTTGTGGGGTGTTGCCGCCAGAACTTGTTCAATATTGCTCGCAGCATTCTTGTGTAATTGCCGTCTAGCTTCTTCTCCAGCCGTTTAGTCAGCGTTCAAGTAGTGCATCCATACAGCAGTATCGATACGACCGCTGCCTGGAAGAAATTGCGTTTCATTTTATCGGTCAGGTCTGATTTCCATATGATCGATAGCTTATCGATAGCTGTCCATGCCTTCGTTAGCCGCGTGTCGATGTCCTTTTCGGTTGATGAGACGCTGCTTCCTTGGTAGG
>OY757907.1:22243713-22253713 GCA_963585895.1 Sepioteuthis lessoniana
AAAAATAACAGTCTTTAATCACAGTGGAAAAAAAATAATTGGTGAATTTTAAGCTGCAAACAGTTTTTCTTCATAGACGTTGGCAAAAACAGTAAAAGGGTCCAAAGAACAAAAAAAGACATTGTTCAAGAAGCGACAGAGAAAGAATAAAAATAAACAAAAACAAAGAAAAGAAAATATCAGAACAAAGATGAGAGTTATTGACCTAGACAGGTGTGAGTGTCCGTGGTTATCACTACTATTGGTCAGTATCACCTGTGGAGTATCTCTCGCTCAACCCCCATTACGGCCACAGGAAGCAATAGAAAAGTAAGTAATTAAACTTTACATTACTTTTTCTTTTGTAGTTGTTTTTATTTATTTTTTTGTTTTTTGTTTTTTTGTTGATTATGTAAAGGTTAATATCTATTTTTACGCGCATAAGTTTTGTTTGAAAAAAAAAAAGAAAAAAAGAAAAAAAGAAAAACGGATTTATGATATCTGGTTGAATTTTTAATTTAGTATGTCTTTGCTTTTGTAGAAAAAGCCCAGCAATTTCGCATGAGTTTGTTGGTGGCAAAGAATACATGCCGGATTATTGAACCATTGTTAATTCAAAAGAAAATTCTGATTTCAAACGAATGTTGCATGTTTTCTTTGTACCAAATATTGTAGACTCTACAATAACTTCTTTTTTTTTTAATCTATAAAATTGCAACTGCCGATGACAATATTATGCAGCCGATAAGATTTTCTAGACAAGTTATTTTAAAGTGATCGGAAAAATATTGATCAGAAAATAACAGTTTTATGCTAAATACGCTCACTGATAAAGTTTCGGGATTTTTATTCGATGAATCTCATTTTTAAAAGGAAAAATATAGTATGTTATTGTAACATAGCAAAAATGACACAGCGTAGTAAAAATTTTGTCACCATAATTGCTTTAAATTGCTTAGATAACAAAGCAATTCCCAATCCAATTTGCAACATAATAATAATAGCAACAGCAACAACAACAGTAACAATAACAATTATAATGATATTGATAATGTCTACATACGCGCTCACACAGATCATTACAATTTCTCAAAGGTGACAACTATTAAACGCTAATAATATAAAATAATCACCTTCTTTATTCGCAGTAAATCATAATATAAAATCGATAAATAGTACCGCTGAAGGCGGCTTTTAAGCTAATGAAAAATCTTAAATAAAATTAGAGATTTCCGAAATAATTCGATAGAAATTCAGCACAAGATTGTTTTTTGTTGTTGTCGTTGTTGCTGTTTTAACTTACTTTCTTTTTTATTTCTTTTTTCTATTTTTCTCAAAACAAAATCCAAAAATAAGTTTTCAAAACAATAACAATTTCTATGTATTTGGAATTGTATTGTTCATTCAGTTATTTTCTTTAGCAAAAATTAATCGACAATTCTTTTTCATGAATTTTAATGTGAAGTCACAGAGAAAATGATTTGGTTTTTCAGTTTTGTTGGGTTTTGTTTATTTTGATTTATTTGTGCAAAGGTTTTTTTGATGGTTTTATGCATAGAAGAAACAATTTAGATAAAATTTTCATGAAATCTACAGCAAAATTTTTGTGACGATATTTTGCAGATATAAAACAGACAAACATGAACAGATCGGACGAAAAAAAATACTTTCTGATTAACCTTATAACAACTTTTTTTCGAAAAATCTACAAATAAAAATATTTGAATGGTCGAAACATCAAATTAACCATTTTCCCATTTCATTGTAAGGAGGTTTGACACCAACCTAAAAACTGGTATTTTGTCATTTCGAGGTAATTTCAATTTTCAAACCTAATTTGCCAATATTTCGACATTAGTTCCAACTTTGGCGTGTACTGATCAAAGAAAACTTTATATCGATATACACCAGGTTGGCAGTGCTTAGAATACCCTCAATGGATTCCCTGAAGAGGGGTAGGCCCCTCCCCGCAAAATAAAAAGAGTGTCCTGGGTATGAAACTAAACTGAATCTGGTGGCGAGGCTTTATGTCTGAAGAGTATGAAAAATCTCTTTATTGTCATTACTCCCAGGTCTACTCTATACGGAGTGTTAGTACCTGTTACAGTCCTATCTATGGGTCAAATAGATTTGTTTATAAACTATGAGTAATGAATGGGACCGTGTTAAAAAAAAAGAACTCTTACGAGACGATTACACAAAAATATAGATATGGACGTACAATGTACAAGATTCTTTAACCTCTTGGCATAAAATAACCCAAGTCGAGTTGAAATGCTGTTAAAGTCAGTCAGTCAGATTTGCCTGGTCCATCAGTGCCTAAGTGACACTGTAAGAATACCTGAATGGAAAGGGAGACATGTTGTCAAAGAAATAGCATTCACCTTTTACAATTTTATTTTTGATTATTGTATATGCATATTTTGTGCATTTGAGAAAGACGAAGATAAATAACACGTTTCAAATTTATTTCCTTTCATGACATAAACGTATGGTAACAAAATAAGAAAATAATCGATAAAGAAAGTATTTCAACGATTTCCCACTAAATTAGAATTTGATCCAAGGTTGTTTTATAATGCGGAGCAATGTACGAGTCGAGCCTAATGAGCGGCCATTACAAAAGAAGCTTGGACGTCGATATTTTCTTTTTGGGCGCCTCAGGCACCGAACCATAAATTCAGTCCTGCTAAGCAGGTAATGCCCGGAGGAACCCCCGCCTCTGAAATCAAGCCAATATTATTTACTCACCTGCCCAGTACAATGCTCGGTAAGAATTACAGAATTACACTTATTTTTGTTTATGGCATATTTGGTGGGGGAGATGTTATCTTTTTCTATTGGTCACAATTAGAGTTCATATATGTATTTACCCGATCCCTCCACTATGGCCAGAATAAAGCCCAAAGCCAATTTCTAAGTGGAGTAAAGCTAGTTTGAATTCAGAGTTTTCCTTCTAGACTAATTGCCACACGATAGCAAAAGAACCCAATCTACCCTACTATTTACATCTAGCTGGAGGGAAAAGAGATGGTTTCATGCCTTTATCAAGTGAATAAATGCGAAGTAAAACTCGAATAACCTCATCTAGGATTTGAACTCGGATTTCCGATTCTGTTGTCTACGACGATAACTGTTTTACAAAGTGCGCATCCACTGTAAAAAAAAAATTAAAAAAAAAAAAACTTTCGCAACATATTAATTTACAGGACAGACAGATCCACCTTAAATAAAAGATTGCTGTAACATAATCTTCTTAACCATATTTTTGCTTTTATTTGGCCCAGAGCCAAAACTCTAAATACTTCTGTGTGCAAAAATCAGACTGGTCGACTAAATCATTTAATTAAAAGCAATATTAGTCGTAAGACTCAAAATCCTTTTTCAAAAGTTGCCTTTGGATTAGAAGCAGATAAAAATTAATTCTAGAGAAATAGATAATTGAAAAAAATAAAAGTTGTCCAAAAGCAAATGTCCTAGATGTCGATCTAAATAAAAAAAATGGCGATGGAGATCTGATTGTTTTGAAATCAATCTGTAGGTCTCACTCCTCCATATATGTACGCTTATGTATGAATGTGGGGGATATTATACATGTGTGTGTGCGTGTATGTATTCGTGTGCTTGTGCGTAAGTGTGCCTACGGAAGATACTTTATATACGTGTGTGTACGTGTGAGTGTATATGTATGTTTATACGTGTGGAAGATACTATATATGTATGTGTGTACATGCCTGCAGGCCCTGCCTGCTTTGTTGTTGTTTTTTAACTAATGGTAATTTATGTATAAATATGAAAAATGTATTTATTTACCCAACCCTTCCGCTATGAAAAGGATGTGATACATGGTCAATTTATAATCGGGGTACAGCTAGTTTTAATTCAGTTTTTCCTTCTCCTAGATTGGTTAACTTAACTTTGGCTAAAGAACCCAGTCTGCACTTGATTACATAGTAAAACATCTTTGAATGATTTGAATACCAATCACGGATGTTTTCAAATAGGTTTTTTAATATTTTGCTATTTTTTTCTCTGTTCGTGAATTTTCTATCACTATCTTTTGATTTAAAAAAAAATTAACAACCTTGAAACCCGTTTTACTCATATTTCGTACTTTAACGTCCTAAGACAAAAGAACTAATAACATTGACATTGTTTCTGGAAACGGTGTGAAAGTTGGGATAAAAAAAAATTATGGCAACCTCTATTAATAACAATTCAAAAGATAAATGAAAGGAGTAGCTCTCGTGACGTCATGGCTAAAGGGATGAACGTCGGTTTCGAAGTTAGCGAGTTCAAACTCCAGTCGCACTATTATGTTCACTTTTGGACAGATACACTGGGGAAAGGTATGAACCCCATTATTCTCTAAGCTATAGGTTAAATAGTACTATCCTTATAAAAGGATGGCTTTGGCATTAAATAACCCACAAAGGCAGACATGCCATTAAACAAAGAAACCAAACAAAACCATATATGAAATTCTTTGATTTTTATATGTGTTTGTACAAAGCATCACCAAGAAATGATAATCTTCAAGGAATTTATCCTCTGATTACTCATTGCACGACTGATCATCACATATACATAAGATATATGCATGAACTAAAAATGCCAGAGAGAAGTTTGTTTTTATAAAGCCAACTCAGAATTAACTGAATAATAAACTTAAAAAAAATGACAGGTCTTCAAAACCTGCTAACATCACATTAATAAAAACGTAGAAGCGAAATTTATCTTACGAGAAAAGCTAAAATTGCACTGACAAATTACATGATCTTAATATTAAACAGATAGATAACACTTGGTTGTAGAGCTTAGAGTAATAACGGAGCTCAGTGGATGAAGACGTCAAATGTTTTAACAGCACATTTTTATGAGGCAAACTTGGTGTATTAGTATTGATTTTTTTTAAGATGTTCATTCTTTTAACAGTAACAAAAAGACGTATTAACACTAAATCGTGAATTGATCACTCATGGCTATGATACCATTGGCAGAAATCATCCCGGTTGCTGTACACAAGAACGAAAGATAGGTAAGCATTTGGCAACAGTGTTAAATGGTGAATCGGAGGTCCGTTTTCCACATGGCCGAGAGTTTCACTCCAAATTTTTCATGAGCGCGAGTGACAATTTTAAACAAACTTCCAAAGTTCGGAAATTCCATTTTTTTTTAATTAGATCTTACAGACTTGTAATTATTTACACTACTTGGGGGATTGGAAACAGTGTTTCTTGGGGTTTTTTTTTTATCAAAGATTATATTCTTCTAGATTTGTATGTAGTAACGTCTGAAAATATCTGATACATGGTAGGGAAACTGTGGTCATAACATCTCAGTACTATATGTATATGAAATAATAATAATAAAGAAGAGAACTTGCAAAATTGTCGACTTTGCTGTCCCGGCTGACCACAGAATAAAACTGAAAGAATGTGAAAAGAAGGATAAGTACCTCGATCTTGCTAGGGAATTGAAAAAAAACTATGGAACATGCAGGTGACAATTATACCAATTGTAATTGGTGCGTTTGAAACAATAACAAAAGAATTACTAAAGGGACTGGAGGAGTAGGAAGTTGGCGGACGAGTGGAGACCATCCAAACTACTACATTATTGAGAACGGCCAGAATACTGAGAAGAGTCCTGGAGACTTGAGGAGACTTGCTTCCACTCAGACTCCAGTGAAATACCATCAGCTAACACTGATATGAAAAACTCTCAAGGAGTAAATAATAATAATGATAATACCATCAATCACAAAATAAGCGAATGCAGCCAATTAGCACAAAAGGAATGTAAGACTAGACACGACTGGGTCGGCAAGGTGATCCACTGGGAGATGTGAAAGAAATTTAAATTTAATCATATGAACAAATGGTATATGCACAACCCAGCACCAGTCCTAGAAAATAACACGCATAAACTCCTATGGGACTTTGACATACACACGGATCACCTAATCTCGGTCGGAATACCAGACCTAATAATAATCAACAAAAAAAGATAACTTGCAAAATTGTCGACTTTGCTGTCCCAGCAAGAATGGGAAAAGAAGGATAAATACCTTGATCTTGCTAGGGAACTGAAAAAACTATGGAATATGAAGGTGACAGTTATACCAATTGTGATTGGTGCTTTTGGCACGGTAACTAAAGGATTATTAAAGGGCCTGGGGGACTTGTAAGTTGACGGATGAGTGGAGGCCGTCCAACGACAGCATTATTGAGAACGGCCAGAATACTGAGAAGAGTACTGGAGACTTGAGGAGTCTTGCTGTTACTCAAACTCCAGTAGAAAACCATCAGCGTTTGCTGATGTGAAAAAAACTATAATAATAATAATAATAATATGCTTGAAAACTATATTCCTGATGCGCCATAATGTTAAAAGTCTATAGAAAAAAAGAAAAAATCATTTACGTAACAGATAAAAACATTAAAAAAATATGCATGTAGCTGAATATGATTCGGTGATTTCAATTCTAAGGAATGTGTAATAAAGAAAATTTGACTGAAGATTTTTTGCTTTTAAAATAGCGTCTTTAATTTCGCAAGCCCTCTGGTGTAGCATCAAATTTACTCCTTGAATGATTAATTAACTGGCGGATTGATTTTAACGGCATGTCAACACATCTAGAGTTATTTTATGCCTTGTGTTTCGGGAATTGAGCTTATTGTACATTCATATTTACAATTTTTGTGCAGTTGTTTATTAGGAATTGTGTGTGTGTGTGTGTGTGAGAGAGAGAGAGAGAGAGAGAGAGAGAGAGAGAGAGTGTGTGTGTGTATGTGTGTGTGTATGTACACGGTCCCATTGAATGAGAATAATTCTTAAACAGATATATATGACCCTTAGATGGGACCCTAACAGGTACTACCACTCCGAGTCATCGTGGACCAGGGAGTAATATCAATAAAGGACTATTCCACACCCTCTCATATCTCCAGAACAGAAGCCTCACCGTCAGATGCCGTTCAGTTTCATACTCAGGACACTCCTTTTGGGGGGAATTTTACCCTTCTACAGGGGATACAGTCAACGTATTTTAAACCCCAACAACAGGACGTTTTTACTTCTTGAAATTTTATCATCTAAATTTGATCACCAATGATCATTTTTATTGATATTGATTCTCTACATGGCGAATTTTCAAATATTGGATTACCAAAATCTGTATAATAACGATTATCCTTTCAGTTAATGGCAGAAATGACGTCTAGTTTATAATACGAATTAATGTGTATAATAAAGGCTCATTGATGATAAATGAGCTGCTTTAACCAAAATAATGAAAAATTATTTCTTTTCAAAATAAGTTATGCTTTTAATTACCACATAAGAAATTCTTTTTACCGTTTTTTAAAAGTTGTTCAGTGCGGGGAAAAGATGCAGCAAAAAGTGTACCAGACTGATGTACTCTGTAGGGGGTTTCAGTGTACATAATCCTTTCGCAGAGATATTGATACTACTTTTTTCACATTTAGTCTTCTCAATATAATCCAAAATGGAGCCATACCCGGAAATAAGTCATGATAAAGCAAATTTAGCATGAAAGCTCATCCTATTTAAGAGAATCGACCGAAAAGTTCTTAGGTTGACCAAGATACTCTCATTGAATGTACCCGAATGAAGTTTATTTTTAACATACTCCCCCTTACGGTCCACACATTTCTTCTATTAGTGTTGCAGTGCTTGGATCCCATTAGTAAAAAAAGTCATCAGCAGCAAATATGACGTCATCATATGAAATTTTTAGCCTATTAAGTTTTCAGTCCACCTTGATTCATTAACATATCAAAAGCCAGCAAATTTATTAAGTTATAACGATTTCTGCTCAATACTCCGATTTCACTTTTGTGCCGTTTTCGAAAAATTCCAGAAAACACCTTCTTTTAGTCAATGAGCCGTGAAAAATGTTGCTCCTGACCAATCCTGAAATATGATATGTCACTTCACATACGATAAAATTTCGATCTCTACTAAATTTGTTTTAGCAGGAATTACTTCCGGCTGAGACTCTTGGATTTACCAGACTCATTTATTTAGACTGGGATGTCAAACCCAAGGGCTCCATTATGCAATATAGCTGATAGGGTGCTATTTATTTTTTCATCAAAATAAATATCTATGTGGTTGATTTAGGTATCTTTAATTAAAGGCAAATCGACCTTCATGGGGTATTTAATGCCAAAACCATCATTGTAGGAGAGTAGTGGTGTTATTCAGCCCATAACTGGAGAATAACCCACATTATAGTCAGTGGTATATGGGAATTAGTAGAAAATGTAGCAGAAATTGTTCATTTAAAATTTTCCTTAATTCCATTTTTTGCTTTTGGTAAATTCCTTTTTATCCGTTTGAACTTTTGATAAATCCCTTCTTTTTTTTCTATTTTATAGTATTTCATTGGTAAATCGCAATAAATTGTACAACTAGTATAATCAGAAAAAAAAGCAAATTTGATTACATTTAACAGATATAATTTCTGTTTAAAAATCAAATATTTTCTATGATCTTCAATTTGTGTGTAGTCCGTCATCTCAGGTACACCCGCCCCATACCAATATGAGTTTAAAAATCTTTTTCTTCTTACGTTATGAAACAAAAAAATCTTTATGTACTGTTGTGTGAGTTAATTTTCTTTTATCTCGGTTACTCCTCCATCACAAAAGATCTTTGGAACCAGCCAATGCAGATTTTATGAACGTTCTTATTAAGAATTGCTTTTAATATATATAAAATTGGATTATTTCTACTTCTCAGATTTTTTTCTTGTAGTGAAAGCAACTAAAATGTTAAAATATATCAAACTCTTTGCTATGGAAAAAACATTGTCAGTGGCGAGGGACCAATTAGCAAGTTTTCGGAAAATATTAGTCATGGGAATTATTCTGCCATAACAAAATAATTTGCGGGCTGCCTGTTTAAGACCTTGACCTAAAAATTAGATTCATATCCATCTCAAATCTATAATTATTTAAATATGAATTTCCCCTCCTTCCAAAAGAAAGGAAGTTGATTCTGACATGAGTTATTCGTATTATAAAAAAAAACTCCGAAATTTGATTATCTAAAGAACGATTGAATATATCAAAGTTTTGAACAAATATAACAACCAACACTGAATCAGATAATTAAAAAAACAATTTAAGGGAAGAGAATCTTAAGAAAGACAAAATGAGAAATAATCACAAGTTCTTGACAGCAATTACTCGATTGGGTATTTAGTAGATTTGTTCGAGATTATATTTACCTTGTGAATACGGAAGTATTCACCTAAAAATCTGATATTGGAAGAATGACACTAAATCATTTTTAAAAAGACATATTAATTGAAAGCATCAAGTAAAATTGAACAAACATAAAAACAATTTTATAGTTTGATAATGTTGATTCCCTATAGTCATCTATAATGGTAAAACATTTACAAAAACAATTTTTAAACTTCTGAGTAACAGAAAAATACATGCTACTAATAATTTATTTATTTTAACAGTAGGTCAACCTATCTAGAGCCACCCAATGCCTAGAGGATAGGAAATTGCATCCATTATACATTTGTATTTACATTTTTTGTAAAGTTATTTCGTAAGAGATTTTTTAATAGGGTACTATCGAATTTTTAACCAATTCTATTTGATACATAGACAAGACACTAACAAGTACAACCAGTTCGGGTCAGAGTGTATTTGGGAGTAATGGCAATAAAGGGGTACGCCACACTTCCCAGATTTCCAGAACTAGAGCATCACCATCAGATGGGATTTAGGGTCAGACACAATATATCCCTATTTTGTAAGGGGAGGGTCTTACTCCTCTACAGGGAATACAGTCAGCATATTCTAAACCCCATCGACAGGGCTGCGTATTATTCAACGTGACATAATGTAATTAGTTTGATTTCTGGTATTTAATCATTCAGGTTAGAAAAGAGATCAATCGACAATATTAATCCACCGCTCTTCCTTTGCCCACAACTCTTTCGACCGAAAATCTTCCCTGCCCCTCTTTTTTC
>OY757907.1:22858713-23051213 GCA_963585895.1 Sepioteuthis lessoniana
ATGTAGCCTGGAAGACCTCCCAGGAGCGATGGATGATAGAGATGGGTGGCAAAAGATGGTCAGGGAGATCCGTGCCAGCAGTGTGACATGATGATAATGACATATGCATAAGCTTTTCTTTTTTAAAGCTGCTAAATTGTACGTATAAAACATCTGTAGAATTTAATAACTTTTTAAATGCATTTATTGTATCAATAAAACAATCTGCCTCCTAATTGATGTTAATATTTTGGTTGTAATACTGACTTTTAAACTTGTGGACTTGGGTCTTTTTTATAAATTCAATTAATTTTATTGATAATTCATTTGTTTTCATTTAATATATATGTATACCTATGATATATTCATCCAGCAGTTAGTACATTGAAATCTCTTATGCTACCTGATAGAATAGGAAGCATGGAGAGTGGTATTTATTTGGCTCCACATGAGGCCAAAATGTGACACAAGGTTGGTTTAGTTTGGGGTGCCAGGCAAGAAGCAAACCTTCCATGCAGTAGTTTTAAAAATTGCTTAAATTCCATTGGCATTCTTCTTCAGAGGCACCTCAGGACCTGGGAAATAAGTTCTGGAACCAAGTTGATAATCTTACCTGACCCACCCGGTACAACCGCCAGAGATTGCCAGTGATACCAACTGAACTTAAAAAAAGAAAAAATAGCAATAAAATGCTAGCAGGCGTGCTTTATGATGAGCATACAGCCCAGTTAATAAGTTATTGAATGTGTCCCAATAGCTATGATAGATATATTTTCTTATTCATGATACTGAAGAATTGCTGAAACTGAGATAAGAGAAAACGGTGATAAAAATAAAATGTTTGCTCTGCAGAATTTCTTCTTCTTACATTCTTATAGATGTATTAACTATAGTCTCAAGATATTAACTCATTATTTTTTCTTTTTTGTTTATATTATTAACATTCATGAAAAAATCTTGTAATGGTATTTTTAGACGAGTATTTTACAAGTACTGATAAAAAAGTATCAAATAGAAAGGAATAGTTCTCATCAAAATTGCAAAATGATAAATTCTGAATTTAAATTGTTGGCCCATTCACAATCTCATTATCAAGTGCACAGCTATGCGCATATGGATGCATGCCTATATTAACGTTTTATTTATAGAAAGATTCTGTTTATTTGCCAGTGTTCCAGAACTTGGAAGAGATTGGTATTAAGGGTCAAAGTTGCTGATGGAGATAATTGATAGAAAGGAAAGAGGATGATGGGTGAGCAGAAAATGGGATGTCGACCAATGTGGCCTGGAGTTGAATTGGCATAATATAGTGATTGGATTGTATATCTCTGCATTGATCTTTATTTTATCTATAGGGTTGTTGGAAAAATTATGTTTTTCAAATTTGTGTGTGCATAATGTGTATATATATATATATATATATATATATAAGCTTGTGTATGCTTAATTAGGTATAGATATGCATATTTGAGCATGCTTGAATATTTTCATGTTTAGTCTTGTTTGTATATCTTATGTATATATAAAATACATGGTGCTCATGGCATAATAGTTTGTCATAAAAAATTACCTTGTGACTCAACCTAGATGAGGTTGTTTGCATTTTACATAGCATTAATACCTTTAGAAAGGTATGAATCCAGTTATTCTCCCACTTGCTAATAACAGGGCAGACTGAACTCTTTAACCTTGGTATGGCAAATGGTCTAGGAGAAGAAAAACTCTGAATTTAAACCAGTTAAAAATTGACCTTGTATCATGTCTTGCAGTGGAGGGGTGAGATAAATACATGCATGCATGCACACACACACATATATATATATATATATATATATATATATATATATATAGGGGTAGGTGGTTTACAGATTATAGATGGTAATTAAAGACATTTAAAACAGATAATAAAAACATAAATAAATGGTCTTACCCTAGTCTTATTTCCTCATGGTAACCTTTAGGGAACTTTTTCTTTATTTTTTTTGTTTTTGTTTTTGTTTTTTGGTTTCTATTTAATTGCAGATTTTTTTTCTGAAGTTTGTAAAGCAGTTCACATAGTAAGTAAAGTTGGTGACCGTAGTCGAGGGTGACCCGAAGGCTCCCTTTTCGATAGCTACTACACTAAGGTGTAGGGGAGGGTGCTACTCCTTTCCTTTGATTGCTCTGCTTTACCCTTGATCCTTACCTTATAATGCTAAGTGTTAAGCAAGGTAGCATCAAGTACCATTTTTTGAGTCTTTGGTATGACTCAACCTGGGATAGAACCCAGGTCTCCCGGCCCATTGGCGAACACTCTACCTCATCTACTGAAAATGATGTCTCCACATGCAGAGGGAAGGATTGAACTGCTATTGACATGTAGAATATATGGAAATCTGATTTCTCTAAAAAAAAAAAATTAAAAAAAAAAAAAATAAAGCAGGATTTCTTTCAAGTTGTGGCTGCATTGGTACTACTATATGGTTGCACCACTTGGACTCTGATGAAACAGAGAAAAAGTTAGATGAGAACTACACAAGAATGCTACAAGCTTTTTGAACGAATTCTATAAACAGCGCCCCTCAAAATGGTAGCTTTATGGCCACTTGTGTCCCGTCTCACAAATCATCCAAGTATGATGAATGAGACATGCTAGGCACTGCTAGTGAAGTAAGGATGAACTTATTAGCAACATTTTCCTCTGGGCTCCTATGCATGGTCATACTAGTGGTGGCCAACCAGCACAGACTTAGATATGTCAGTTTTGTGTGGACACTGGATGCAGTCTTGAGTTCTTGCCAGAAGTGATGGATGATAGGGACGGAGAGAGAGAGAGATGGAGAGTCAAGGGACTCCATGCTATCAGCATGACATGATGATGATGATGATTTTTGTGTAATGACTTCTTTCATCATTTTCTTTCATATGTGTTAACATATAACTGCATTTCCTAATTGACTATCCTATGTTGATTTTTATTAGTCTTATATAACTGTTCAGAAGAAGAAATCAACATAAATTGATTAATCACTCTTTTCAGATTCATGTGAGAAAGAAAAAATAACTATGGTTCCAGAAAATATATTTGCTGCTTTTCATGGCAGATTAACCTATTCCCTTGTTAACAAAGCGAACTAGCCAGAATTCTTTTTTTTTATGATTATTCATTATACTGAAAAGAAAAAATTAGCATAAATCTATTATGGTAACTTATTCAATTTGATTATATTTTTTGTTGCTTTGGAATATTTCAGTAGTTATGCATTGAAATGATGTTTTTGGTCATTATAACCTTGGTAATTTGCTATAGTCTTTCATATTTTGTGTTTTTTTTTGTTTTTGTTTTTTTGGCGGTGCGAGGAGGAGTCAAAATAAAGTTATGAAAGGAACATGATTTACAAACTATAAAATTGCATAAGATATGCTAAAATAGCTTTTGAAAAGTTTGTTTTATTTTTCTTTTCATTTTGATCATCTGATTTTTCCCATGAAAAGAAAACATGGCAATTTCAAGATTTCTACAAACTAATGCACAAAAGAAATTCAAAATTGTATTGAAATAATTGTGGAAAATGTATTTTTATTATGTTATGATATTATCATCATTTATTATACATGGCAAATGTTATTGATAAGAATATACCTTGATTTTCTTTACAGGATTTTTCGAAAAAACTAAAGAATGATCTATTTATTTTCTTTAATCATATTTGTTTGCCTTTACCAGTTCAAATAGTATGATAGCTAACATACTTGAAAATGCTGTTTTTTTTTCTTTTCCTATTGAACTTAAATTTGTTTTCTATAACAAATTGAAATATTTGATTTCATTTCTTTAATCATATTTGTTTTCTATAACAAATTGAAATATTTGATTTCATTTCTTTAATCATATTTGTTTGCCTTAACTAGTTCAAATAGTATGATAACTAACATACTTGAAAATGCTGTTTTTTTCTTTTCCTATTGAACTTAAATTTGTTTTCTATAACAAATTGAAATATTTGATTTCATTTCTTTAATCATATTTGTTTTCTATAACAAATTGAAATATTTGATTTCATTTCTTTAATCATATTTGTTTGCCTTTACCAGTTCAAATAGTATAACTAACATACTTGAAAAGGCTGTTTTTTTCTTTTCCTATTGAACTTAAATTTGTTTTCTATAACAAATTGAAATATTTGATTTCATTTCTGTGTAAATATAAAAATATTTTACTGGGTGATGTCTATTTCTTTGAACATTGTTTCATAACTTTCATTTATTTCCTAATTTAATGTGATCCAAGTATATTTGGAGAAAGATAAATTCAGAGATAAATAATTTTACTTGGTAGGGCAATAAGATTTAATTAAAGAAAATTTGGTGTTTTTGATTTAATAATGGTTACTTAACAGTTAAGTAATCATGATTAAAACAAAACACAATTTTTAAAAATTCAAAATCTAATTTATATTTGAAAATTTCTCTAATAACTAATTTTTCCCCACAACTTTTCAAAAAAACCCCACTGGTATACAAGGTTAAAATTTAAATAAATATTTTCTTTTACTTTGTGTTAAAACTTTTATGTAAAATAAAGTAACTTTTTTACATCAAAGTTTTTATTTTCAAGTGCTTTGAGACTTTGTTTATAATATCAAAAATTTATTTAGTTATTTTGTTAAATAAAAAAATAAGTGGTTCTTAATTCATTTCTAAAATCTTGTTTGGAATCAATAAGACATGGAAATAGCAAACTCATTTTTATATTTTCTTTTGAAAAAGCTGCTTAACTAATAAGTTCTTCTAAATTGCACTTTTTATAGGATACTGGTCATAAGTATTTGAACAATCAAAATCTTTTTTATTACTTAAAATTGTAGGTGACATTAAGGATTTTGTGTAGTGGATCAGAGTGGGGATCCAAATTAACTCACTAATTTTGCATCTCTTCTAAATAGAAATGAAAGTTTTACTTTTTATTCACCTTTGAACAAATTCGAATAAAACTTTTTGAAGGATAGAAAATAAACTTTTTCCCATTTAAGAATTCTATTACTGAAATTTTTCTTGAAAGTCATCATTCACAGCCACAGAAAATGATTAAATCTTGAATAATGTTTTTTTTTAAAACTCTCAAAACCAAATGATTAGAAGCAAATTGTTCAAATATTTATAGCAAGAATTGTATATCATGTAGTTTGTACATACATGATTTGGTTTAACTTTCATCATTTTCATGAATGCACCAAAAAAATTCCGTTTTTTGTTTGTTTTTATTCACAAAATTTATAGATTCCCTAATGTGTATGTTTTTCAAATGCAGATATATAGTTTTATCATTTGTATTGAAACCTTAATAGAAACATCCAACATAATTGAGATTGATTAGATTATAAATGAGTTTTTAGTCTTTCACTTTCTATGCTTATTGGTTATCCTTTACAAGATGCATCTTTGAGAGACAAATTTCCATTGAAGATGTCCTGAACCATTTTTAAAAATTATAGTCACCAACTTCAGCTTCACTGAACTCCCTAAATATTATTTAGTAATAAACTGTATATATATGTCATATTTCTGAAAATGCTTATCTAGGTTTATTTTTTAAAGTTGGTGAAAAAGAGAGCATAAATTTATTGGCTCAATAAAGAAATAGGTTTCCTGCTTATCTAACATAAGTGCTAATGGAACACATTTTGCAGACCGGGGTCATGCAATTTTTTTAACCCTCCCCTACCATAAAAAAGAGAATTTGAAGAATAGGCAGTTGAGATATTCAAAATAACAGGATATTTTCCACACAATGAGATCCTCAGATGATCATCTAATTTTTGGACTGTCAATTACCAAATTCATTTGATGTACACCTTGTACACATTTTTGTGTGTTCTGTTTGGTTAAGAATTTCCAGAATGTGAATTGTTTTCAACATATTTCCAATCAAATTTAAAGTTACTCAATGAATCATTATTAGAAGCTTTCTTAATTGTTTGAATAGTTTCCTTCAATGAATGTTCAAGTTACATGAAGAACTTGCTGTATATTTGATGCTAATACAATGGCTACCCAGTAAATAAGCTCACTCAAGAGCATCCCTTTGATTAGTCGATAAATTACATCAAAACTATAAAATTGCTTTTTGGGAGTACTGGATATTTATACCTTGTAAATTGACAAATTGATTTACTCAGTGAGGAAATAAAACAAAATTTCCAAAAATTAGGTGAAAATGGAGCTCTAATGCGTTTGGATAGGATGAAACAAGAGAAAGTTTGTTTACACTTTGTCTGCTGTGTTTTAATCAGTTTTAGTCTATATGTTTTCATTATTTCAGTGGCATCTGTTTGATATTGTTATTCTTTTTACCTTGGTTTTACCTTCCCAAATGATTTCACTGTCAAGTGATACTTTTTATTACTTCTCATAGGCATACTACAAGCATATATATCAAAGAATAATTGCTATTACTGCTGAACCAGACAAGGAGATAATAATAATAGTAGTGAGTGTTGTGTGAAGGTGTTTGAAAAACTAATCAGATATTGTTATTGGGGAGGTGTATTTATGATCATTGGCTGTACAATTAATGTCTTAAGTGAATAGTTCTATATGTCACAATAGAACAATGAGAAATCAATCATTAAGTTCTCATTGAATTGAGCTTTTGACAGTAAGAAGCAGTTTGTTCATTTGTCAATCTTATTAGAAATGATTGCTTCAAGACAGGAGAAATGTGAAGAATGTTTCATTTACCTTTCATGTGGTGGACAAATTCAGAATACTAAATAGATAAATAAATACAAAACAACTTCATTTGTAACAATCTGATTTATCCTTTCTTCTAATTAATTTTTTCTTAGTTATAAGTGCTTTAAAAGAAACAAATCAAATTTTTTTAAAACTTTTTTTGAGGAGGATTGCAGTGAATGGGGAACCTTATATTTCTTTTCTTTGTTTTACTATTTTTGAAGGATTTCTAATATTCCACTTATTGCCTTAAATTTTGATTTTTTTTTTTTTTTTTTCTCAGGCTCTGATATATCTGTAGTTGTATAAAATAAAATGAAAAGAAATAAATATATATATGATTTTTATTTGTCAAAGAAGACAGAAATCAGGTGATCTATAATTATGAACTTCTGCTATCATACTTTTGTTTCTTTGGTTACTCCCTTCTCTTAAAATGACTTTTATTCATATAATTTAAAGGGAAAATTGGTACTTATAACTCTTGTAGATACAGATTTATTATTGGATGTATATATATATATATTCATCCATCTTCATTTATATTTGACTTCAAGGAAAGCATTTCACTTCAAAGTGGTTAATAATATTTATGTATAAAAAAAAAAGCAATAAAGATTAATTTTCTTGCTATTTACCAAGCTTTGCTTTGTCTAACAAAGTTTTAGCTTGTTTAAATTACCTGCTTTTACTAAGTGGTCACTCATCTAAATACTAAAGAGGGTCATCACTTCTTAACTTCAATAATGGGACAAAAATCGTTATTTTCAGTATGATTATTTTTAATTATCTTTTACTATTCTTAGGATTTGGTTTATACATTTTTTAAAGGTGTGAAATTTATTTTACTTGGTTGTTAGTGTAATTCCAACTATTTTTTTAAATCTTGTCTTTTTTATTGTCAATAAATCATTGGAGTTTTGAAGCAGACAAATAGCATTGAAAACAGTGTTTAAGAAAACTATATCATTTTACACTGAAGACATATTTGGGAAAGGATTATATTTAACTGCATTAATTACATGTATATCAATATTGAATTGCTAACTCAATTATTTCTAATTTTCAAAATGTTTTAAAGATTTTGTTATTTTTAATAACATTTATTTGGAACTTTTCGATTTAAATAAATGTTATGAAAATATTACAGCCATTATAAACAACAGCTATAGTTATTTGAAATATTGTGGCTGTTTGTTTATTATCTATAAATGTAAATATTTAGCAAAAATATGTATTATACTAAACTATGAATATCAGGTTAGTTTTTCTTATAAAGTCTGTTATAAGTACCACTGTAAACATTTATGATAAGAAAAATTATTTATGTGTATAGCTGTATTATTTAAGGTCCTGAAACTTTTATATCACATAAGTTTTTAGGATTATTTAAAAAAAAAATAAAGGCTATTTTAATAAGTTACTTGATATTGGCACAAAGAAAACATGTTTTCAACTTTACCAAAATTCTGAATAAGATTTAAAGTCAAAAGAAAATCAAAGAGAACTTTGCCTTTAATCTTGCTATATAAAAATGATATACATATTTTTTCTTCCTTTTCATTTCTTTTTCTTTACTCTTTTTTTTTATTGATGATAATGATGGTAATTATATTATATAGTAATACTAACAGAATAGATATTCTCTCTTTTATATATTTGTTTAGAAATTGAGTTTAAAATCATTTTCTTTTTATGTTAGATTTTAGGTATGAGTCTCTCAAAAAACATTTCAGGTTGAACTCATTATAGCTGTTCATGTACTAATCAAGATGATTCCTTGGAATATATATCAAATTGGAATCTTGAAATAAAATTTAGTTAATGTTAAAGGGTTTTCAGCAAGAAGATTTATTGTTAAGAAATTTGTGGCATAAAAAGGTTGACTTTCTGCAAAACTAGCTTTTAAGTATATAAAATTGAAAACATTGTTTTTTTTTTGGTAGTGAACCTTGGTGAAAGGTGAGTGATTGATTGTTTGTCTGGGTTTTATAGCATATCAACCTTTATAGGTTATTTAATGCCAAATCCATTTTTATACAAATAAACAGTTCTATTTCAAACAATTCAGTTCAGCATAAGTACACAATTGTAAAAAAACATTTCTATTTCAAGCTATTCACTTTAGTCAAACAGTTCTAATTCAAACAACTCAGTCTAGTATAAGTATAGATTTTATTAACACAGTTAAATGTCAAAACAGTTCCATTTCAAGCAATTCAGTTTAGCATAAGTACACAGTTTAGTTCTATTTGGCCTATAGATAGGACCCTATCAGGTGCTACCACTTTGCCACAGAGTGGACCTGGGTGCAATGGCAATAAAGGGGTACTCTGCATTCCCCAAAGCTCCAGGATTACAGGAATCTCACCATCAGATTGTTTAGTGTCATATCAGGACACTCATTAGGGGAGAAGCAGTCAGTGTATTCTACAACCCCAGCCACCTGGGAAAGTGAGTGATTGAATCTTCCAACCAAATCAGTAAAAAGACTAAGTTTTTTTTTGTACCAAGTATGTTTTGTCCACTGTCATCTTTGACTGCAATAAAATGTTAGTATTTTAGACCCAATAATGTCTTCTAGTATTACAACTGCTTTGACTAATTTACCTTTGTTTTTTCTTTCTCCCTTATTAAGAAAAGCCAAAGAAATATCTACACAATCTGAAAGAGATTTATGAGTGAGATATTTACCAAAACAAAGAAATTAGAGATAGTTAGTGCTTGTAATAATGAATTAATAATCTCAGTTCTTATTTGATCATGCATGTTAAGCAATATTTATATCATTAGTATGACATGTCACCAACAGCACAAATTCCTTTAATCTTTTCTGGCCATCTGTCTCAATTAGTCATTACTCTAGGTAAATCTTCTAGACGGCATCCAGTGTCCACACAGAGCTGATGAATATTTTTGCTGGTTGGCCAACACTGGTGTGTCCATGTGTTGGAGTTCACATGAGAATACTGCTTATGAGTTTATCCTTACTTCTTCAGCAATGCCCAGCATGTCTTGCTCATTTTAATTGGATGATTTGTGAGATGGAAAGTAAGTGGCCATACAGATGCTGTTTTGCTAGGGCTGCTTCCAGGATTTTTTCCAAACAAAATGCAGCATCCTTGTGTAGTTTCCAACTACATTTTTCTTCAGACATTTCATTAAAGTCCAGGTGGTGCCAACCATATAGTACTACTGACATAGCTATAAAAAATAAAAGTATTCTCTCTTAAGCTTAATGTTTTCTTGAATATAATGGACTTTTAGATAATCTGTAATGGCTTTCACTAAATCTATTCTGTATAGGCCATATGATTGACTCTTGTATTTATCTACTGTCAACAAAAATGCTTGGAGATGTTTGGTTTTAATTCTTGGAAATTAACCACTAAGAAAACACACCAGACTTTGGTAAGCGTAACTTGTAAGAAAAACTCTATCGGATTATATTTTAAGGGTATTATGTAAATGAGTCACCAATTGCTGTTTAATTTATGAGCCAAATGCAACTGTTCAGTTTTATCAAATGGTCATTGTTCTCAGTTTCTTGTTCTTACTGATATTTTTATCAGGATGTATACATGGTGTATTCAGAGGTTAAGAAAGCTAAAACATTTTGGGCTAAATTAAGAAGTATATTTAATTCTTATTGTAAAAGATAAGGTTTGAAACTGAATTTATTTTTCATGGGTGTTTGTGACAAATTATACTTAATCTATTTAATTTGGTCTAATAAGGATAATATCCATATTCTTTTTTTTTTTTTTTTTTTATTTGAATTATTATAACATCTTTTGGTTTCAGTAGGTTAGGGTAAATCATATTAGATGGCACTATTTATTCAGATATTGGTGTGAGTTTTCTAAAAGTTTTTCAAATATCATAATGTAACTATTTGATCTGATACAGATTTTATTATAATTTATCTTGGGTTTGTTAGCATCTACATAAAAAAAAAAATCCTGCTTTTACTTTAGTGTTGTATATCCACATTGTGTTTATTATAAATTAAACTTTTAATTTTTAATCTGTTGAGATGACTTTATCTATTCTTTCTTATTGTTAGTATAGTATTTGATTATTTTCCTTTATAATATAAAATGTAATAAAATATTTGTTAATTTTGATACCTTTGCAAAGTGTTGAAGACTCTAAAACTTAAACTTAGGTCTAAACTTTTGGGATTCATTGACATAAGTCTTTACTACCATAATTATTGGTGTACAAGACGCACTGTTTCTTCCAGATTTTTTGGCCCAAAAGTTAGGAGTGTATATTTATACACGAGAACTGAATATTAACTTTTTTTCCGGCCACATATGTCACCATATTCAGGACGGTATGACCAAAATTAAGTTATATCTATGGTTCAAACTAACTAATGTGTAACAAACACAAACATTTTCTACCGTTACAGTGAAATAGCCACTAGAATGCATGTTTGCTTATAATTTGTTTCTTCTTTTGTAAATTTATTTTCGTTGAAAGTTTGTTACATTTTCGTGTGAACATGTTCTTGTCTTTGCTCTAAATATTGTGTAAATTTTGTATTTTGAAACATCATATAAACTATATAAATTCTTATTTTTAATCGATACAAGCTTGATAAAAATTGAATGTATGTTTAATTTAATTGCTACAAATTCCAAAAAGTCTATGCATATTATACACAAGAGATGTTTTTTTTCTAGAATTTTGTAACTGAAAGTTAGGGGTGTGTATTACATGTGTCATGTATATATATTAACAACTGAGGGCTAAAAATAAAGGGGTGTCCTCGTGGTGTAGTAGTAGTAGGCGAATTCATACTCCAGTCGCGCTATTACATTCACTTTTGGGCAAATACCCTTGGGAAAGGTATGAACCCCCTTATCCTCCCAGATATGGGTTAAATAGTACCACTACTGTTCTTCTAGGAGAATGGCTTTGGCATTAAATAACCTAAAGAGTTGATATGCCATTAAACAAAAGAAACCAACTAAAAATAAATTGAAGACTTTAGTCAAAAAAAAGAAGACTTGTAGCCTAAATTGTTAATACTTTTCATACTATAAGTATAGAAATAGATTATTTTTTCATTCTATTTTGTCTGTTGACAACATGATTAAATAGGTAATTAGGACACAGTTTGGTTATACAAAAGTACTAGTATGAATTTGTCATGCAATTTAAGATTGGTTGGTGGCGGCAAATACCTCCTCTCACTAACATATCTGTCTAATGATCCTTTAGTTTTGGTTATAATAATTTAAGAATTTATAAAGTTAGAGGGCTGATATTTTCCCTTTCATGTTGGTAAGACGTAAGTTATGGTTTATCAGTTAAAGCAGTGGTGTAAATTCTTAACTGGACTTTGGTACCTTTTATACATTACGGTAACATCCAAAACTAAGGGACAAAATTTTAAAACCTAATATTTGTTAGAAATAACAAGTGTGAAAAGCTGAAATTTTGACAACTGGTAGTCGTTATCATCCATAATAACATACTAAAATTTGAATCATTTGCAAAGGATAGAAAAAGAATTATAACAATTATTTATTTATTTTCAAATTTGGAACGTCCAAAAGTAAGGGACAAAATTGAGAAAAACAATGTAAACAGTATGCTATATTCAAATTTTTTGGTTTCCTCTAAAGAATAAGTCTTACTTAGTCATTTGTAAACGTTGCATCAGCTGGCACCATGGTGAAACGCCAAAAACTTGATTACTCTGTGAGACAAGCTATTGTGAAGCTACACAAGGAAAAGCACACCATTAGAGAGATTTCAGAGAAAGTGAAACGTTCCAAGAGTGTTGTAGGCAGGGTTGTTAAATCCTACAATGATACTGGCAAAATAGTTAGTGCTTTTAAAACCGTTAGATTAATTGATTGATTGATTTTAAAAACGTCGACCCATCTAGGGTTATTTAATGTCCAATGGTTAGAGAATTGCATTCATTGTATTTCATATTTACTTTTTCTGTGCAGTTGTTTCTTAAGAGTCTACTTTTTTTATACACGGTCTTATCAAATACAAATAATTTTTAAACATATCTATTTGACCCATAGATGGAATACTGATAGGCATAGGTCAAAGTGGAACTGGGAGTAATAACAATGAAGGATTACTCCTCATTCGCCAGATCTCTAAAACTGGAGCCTCACCATCAGATGCAGCTTAGTGTCATTCTTAAGACCCCCTTTTCTTGGGAGAGGAAGGAAGTTACTCCTTTGCAGAGTAAATGAGCGTAAACTGCTTACGTCTGATGAGGGTGGCATGCATTGAATAGCTGCCACATTAGCTGGATCTCGACGGTAACCATAGTGGTCGAAAAAGAATCCCAGGTATTTAATTGTCTGTCAGTAAAAATGACACTTTTCAGGTCGAAGCTGGAACCCAAAATCTTGAAGGCGTATCAGAACTTTGTTGGTCAGTTCTGTCAAATCCTGTTTTGATTGACCAACAACAATGATGTCATCTAGGTATGCAACTGCACCCTCTACTCCAGTTAACATAGTGTCCATGATCTGCTGGAATATAGCGGGGGCTGTTTTTATTCCAAAGGGTAACTGTGTGTAT
This sequence comes from Sepioteuthis lessoniana, assembly GCA_963585895.1. Classification (NCBI taxonomy): domain Eukaryota; kingdom Metazoa; phylum Mollusca; class Cephalopoda; order Myopsida; family Loliginidae; genus Sepioteuthis; species Sepioteuthis lessoniana. Next base: position 22,871,971 of record OY757907.1, read on the forward strand.
TGAAATAAACCGCAGTGTGTGTTTATTATCAGCAGTTCTCTGTAGGCTGCAGAAACCTCGACTTGTAAATAGGGCTCTGTGAGGTCTAGCTTGGCAAAACAGCTGCCACCATTGAGTAAGGTGAAGATATCCTCTGGAATCGGCAGTGGGTATTGGTGACCTTCCAGTGCTGTGTTGAGACCAGTTGAAAAATCAACACATAACCAGATTGAGCCATCGGCTTTTTAAACTACCACAATGGGTTCCTCCCTCTGTGAATATGTTACTGGTGTGACACTTTCATTTCCTCCAGGCGTTTTAGTTCCCTGTCTACCAGTGGCAGTGCTGCGTATGGTACCGGTCGTTTGGGTCGGAAAACAGGTTTTGTAGAAGGTTTAAGTGCCAGTGTGGCTTCGGCTTGGGTGCAGCGTCCCAGGTTACTTATAAAAACGGGAGAAAAACGTTTTAGTATTTCTTCGGTTTGGCCCGTAATGACACTTTAAGTTGAGGATCTGGATACTGCATTGCGGATAAAATTGAATGGGATATCAAGGAGACCCAGTGACTCAATAAAATCAAGTCCCAAAAGGTTGTGTCTCGAATCTGCAACATTTACGTTTCCAGATGCTGTCTTATCCTCAATCTTAATTATAGCTGGCAATTCATCTGTGATATGGACACAATCCCCTGAAGCTTTCCACTTAGTTTAGTGGAGGATGTCCTATGATTTTCCATGGTCTCTGTGAGATGATGGTTATGTCCGAGGCAGTGTCTATTTGCAAACGAACAGGATGGCTGTTCAGTTCTACTGACACATTTTCGGTTTGACTTTGAGTTGGAGAGAAAAGTTGCTACCAGACTTTTTGTTATGTGGTCGCTTGTTTGTTGTTTTGTGCACCGGTGGGGTGCAGTGTCCTTACTGGTTGCATTCGCAGCAGCGGTGTGTTTTGAATGGACATTTCCTTGCAAAATGCCATCCTGCACAATTCCAGCAAGCGGATGGAGGTTTCTTTTGTGCTGAGCTAGGTGATGTTGAGTACTGCTGTCCTTGAATGGTGTTGATTGTGGATGATGTTGTGGATACTGACTGTTGTACCATATCTGAATCATGCTTCAGATTCACCAGCCACCGACTTTCCTCAGCAGCTTGCCGTAGTCATGTCCGGATTTTGTTCTATTTTTGATAGAATCATTCTTATACCTTGCGGACCTCAACCCACAAATAAAAATCAAATATTTGAAGTGTTCTTCTGTGATGGATGAAATTTTAAACCGCTCACATTTCTTATTAACGGTGCCTGCAAATGTCGTGAAATCGACTGTGTCACATTTTGTGATATTTAGGCAGTTGAAGAGTGAGGTGTGCTCACTAAATATCTGTTTTAAGGTCTCTATTGTTTTTGCGAAACTTCAGTCCCGTTGGTGTCTCGGTAGAATGTTGTTGGAATATCTATCATATTCTTAGGGGCCCATTTTTCGTAACAGAAGCCTAACCTTCCAGTCGTCTGTTTGTTCTCGAAAATCCACATTAAAAATATCCGCAAAACAAGCGAACCATGTCAGGAAAGTCGAGTTCACGTCTGTGTCATAGTGTAATTCTGTGATAGAATTTTCGAGGGCCTCTCCTGACATAATCAATTTCGTTTGTGAAGGAGTTTGCTATGGTGCCCCAAGTCGCTCTGTAAACAGTTCCATTAACCTCAGTTGCTACTGTAATAATTGTTGTATTGCCGGGTCCATTTTTCTTTTTAATGTATAATTGCGAGTTACAGGACAAGAAATTTTTCGTCAACTAATAAGTTACGTTTTTAACGTACTTGAAATGTATTTTGTGTGTCCACGAAACCAACATCTAAAAATCCAAGTCTGAATCCGTGTGTGTGTGTGTGTGTGTGTGTGTGTGTGTGTGTGTGTGTGTGTGTGTGTTCAGAGAGAAATCCTACGTTTTCAATTTCTTAAGTTGAAATCCTCCTAGTGAAAAATTTTCACGTGCGTTATTAAATCTCGAATACTTCATTGCCACTTTTGTTACGTTTTTATGTACAAATAATTCAAGAACACTGAATGATGAAAACACGGACCGGGTGCTAGGAATTTAACAAGTGTTTATTTAAAGTAGGGTAGAGAAATGCTTCCAACCCCAAACAGTAACTTAACTCAAGTCTTGTTACGAGCAAATGATGTTAATGTGTCTTCGCCGCTTCTGTCATGGCTGCCAGTCCTTTTTTGGTGTTGTCCCCAGAAAGAGTAACCATCAAGGAAAGTACTGTTCCCTCACAATTCTAAGGGAAGCAACTCTATATTTTTGTTCGTTAGGCTGCCCCTAACAGAATTACATTTTTTATGTCATCTTATGAAGTTGATATTATTTTGTGGAAATTTTCATGGAGTTTAGAGAGAAATGTTTTTTTTCCATTTAAGTGATTTATAGTTATTAAACATGTTTGTTTTTGTTGGGATTGTTAGTCCTAACTAAGCAATAATGCTATAAAATGATTTTACATGTCTTACAACTGTAAGAACTGCCGAGATTTGTTCCAAACATTATGCAGTATCCTTATGTAGTCCCTACCTAGCAAGGTTGATATACCAACCAACTAACCATCCCTACCTAGCTTTTCTGCTATTTTAATTAAACGGATAGAAACTATCAAGGGTATCTTTTTATACAATATATGTGTGTGTGAGCTCTAACATGTGAGAGAAAAGGGCGTTTCGATCGTCAAACCAAAGAAAATCAACCCCACTATTCCCATCACCCATAGACCAATCTCTCTACCCACTAACGCATAACATAGCACTCTACGACAAACTAACCAAGTTAAGAATACCAATCATACAAACCATATCACAAACCATTAAAAAACCTTACAAACATTTCAAAACGGACCAACAACGAAACCACCTCTCACGCAAGCATATACTCCCTCCCATGCAAAGATTGCAACAAACATTACATTGGCGAAACCCAACGCAAACTAGAAAAAAGAATCTACGAACACAAATGATCAATCAAAACAAATGATGATTGAAACGCTGTATTCTCCCATATATGATGTAATAAAAATCTAATTAGTAATGTTTAATTAATTGCAAATAATCGTTTTAGTATGATTTTTTTTTCTTTTGAAATTCTTTATAATTAGTTATATTTTACATCAATGTGTTAGAGATCTTCTGTCAATGAGAACCAAAGAGGAGTTCCATGGCTTAGTGGCTAATATGCTGGACTGCAATACCATAGTAAACAAGATTGAACTCCAGTTGCAATATTATGTTTACTTTCAGACTAATACCTTTTGAAAAGGTATGATCCCTCCCTTTTCCCCTCTGGCTATGGGTTAAATAGTATCGCTACTTTTTTTCTACAAAGATTACTTTAGCTCTAAATAACCCATGAAGGTTTATATGCCATTAAACAAAGAAACAAAAAAACACCCAAACAATGAAGAACGAAAAAAAATTTAAAAACATCCCAATATTTATGTATACCAAATTTAGTAGGTCTACATCCTACTACTTGGTCATCAATAAAGAACAGACAGACTCACTCTTTCTTATTATTAATATAGATAAGCATGATTTATTTAGACTAAATCAAGAGATTTTATTTCACTCTTTTATCTCAGTACATCTTGTAAAATGCGAATGATATAAAAATTAACAAGTGAGTTTTTAAAATCAAATCTACTATTATAAAAATATGACTATTTCGTTATTAAAGGCTATTGGTATTGCATACTGAAATTTTTATTACATATCTCACACACATTATATATATATATATATATATATATATATATATATATACACTTATAGAAACTATAAAGGATAATTGAAATTGCAGAAAAGCTAGATGAGAACTACACAAAGATGCTACATGGTGTTTTGAACAAATCTTGAAAGCAGCATCCTACAAGGCAGCAATTGTACAGCCACTTACCTCTCATCTCACAAACCATCCAAGAAAGACTTGCTGGTCATGGCTGAAGAAGTAAGAACAAACTTATGTGATTAATAGTGATGGATGGTGAGTGAGTCAAAAGAATTTTGCTGTCAGTATGGCTTGATGATGATATATTGCTTGTCTTTCAATTTTGAAGAATTGACTGTTCAGGAAAAGGAGCTAATTTGTTTGAAAACTAAAGGGTAAAGTAACTATATAACTAATTCTATATAATGTCTTTTACCTAAAGTATTTCAATTGAATAGAATCTGGTTGAGGCCAAGGGTTCCTTCAAATGTGAAATTTTCTAGTTATGGATTTAGTTTTTCACAGAAGGATGACAGTAACAAAAAATTAATTATTTTCTTTTATATATAACTTTAGAATATAATTGTTGAGAGACAAAAAAATCTGTCAAGAATACAAAAAAAAAAAAAGAAAAAAAAAAAGAGGTTCAGTTGTCTGAACGTTTTCTATTATATTAGGGAATATTTTTTAAGTTGTCATCAAAAACAGTTTTGTTCACAAAAAAAAAAAAAAATACTGAATATAAACTACAATGTTCAAATATTGGAGGATATGATTCTTGGAACTTAACTCTTGGGTAATTAAAATAAAGATTTAAGATGTATTTGTTGAGCACAAACAAATAAAAATGAACCTTGATTAAGTGGAACTGTATCATTCATCTTTTATTGGTTAAACTTATACTTTCCACCGGGAACCTTTTCTTCATTACTATTGAAATAATGAATATCTAAATACCTCTAAAATTGATGTTTTAGTTATGTATAACAGTTTTACAATATCCATTGAACTGAGAAACTGACATCTCACTTATGAGTATTGAATAGAATTTAGGATTGTATAAAAGAGAGTGAGTTCATGGAACTATTCATTGTTTTTTTATAGAATTATTCAAATATAACAAACTTAAGTATGAAGTGATTCTTCTCAGACTTATAAGAATATTTTTTAGAAAGGTGTTTGAAAAAATTAAAATAAATGTTTGATAATAAATATGAGATAGAACATCTTGATGGTTCTGAGTTCATGCACAAAAAATTAATAAAAGCTTCTCTATTCTAAAAGTTTCACCTGAAAGTGAATTACACTTCTCTTCTGAGAAGGTGGGCATTAAAAATTTATGCCAAAAATAAGGAGTAAATCTTTTTTGTTCATAATTTCCCTTTAGTCTAAACTTTGTACCAAATAAGAATCAGAAAAGGTGCAATTTAATAGTCTGGGGTGGATAGAAAAAAAAAGCAAAAACAAAAAATAGAATTAATTTTGTAACTCAGAACTTTGGTAGGCTGAAAAATCTTTTGCATTGAATTAGGGGGTGTAATTCTAACTGAATCGGCAAAAATCCTTCTTGATCCTTGTTCATTCATAAATAAGCAGTGTGGAAGAGAAGTATGGCTCTGTGGAAGTCAACTGTCTCAAGAAGAAACCTTTGTTAATTCAATGCATCACTTACCAAATGACTGATGTCTAGTTTTTCTTCTTTTTTTTTTTTAACCTCTTCTCAACAAGTCAAGAAGACAAGCAAAATGCCCCATACCTTTTATCTCTACCATTCAAATAAATTTCAACAGCCACTCTTTCAAAGATATCAATTTAAAGAATCACTTTTGACAGCAACCTTTTGAAAATAATTTCAGGAAAAAATGACCTACAATTTCTGCAGAAAAAGAACCCTTTTCAAGTACTCTGAAGATATTTTTCGTAGCCTTCCCAGATCTGTTTAACAAATCTTTATTACTGACTTGCACAGTGAACATTTTCAAACCTTAGACAAAAATTTCTTCTCAAATGCAAAACAGTGGTGAGTCCATCGTTTTTGGAGTTCCTTACTACACTTCCCTTCCTCAATACATGTTTTATTGTAATATAGATAATAAATGTTTTGTTTTTTTTCTTTTTTAACTTATACATTATCTTCATTGCTAAATAATTTCCTTCTTTTTTTTAATGTTTCTTTCTTTGATCAATTTACTCTTCGTAAGAGATACAACTATCTAACATTTCTGTTTCCAATTGAAGATACAAAGTTATATCTTGCAAATCTAAAATTCCTATATTAAACTGAGATTTTCTGGGCCTTTAATGTCTGTATGAAATGTATCCCCCAAAATACATGTTGAACTGAAGAATGCTACATAATCAGTTGTTTTATTGTGCAACAATGTTAAACCTGTCCATGGTCCCAGACAAAATTCAATCTACATTAAAATGCCCTTAAGAAAAATTACTACCTTTTTTTTTTTTTTTTTCTTTTTACTATTCCTTCCCAGACGACTAACACTAGCTAATTTTTTTCTCTTTTTCTTGACCAGGAGAATTAACTTATAATTCAAACTTTTTTTTTTTTTACATTAAATAAAAAAATATTTTGATCATATAATGCAATCATTTTCTTTACTTTTGTTGCTTTGTTATTTGAAAAATTTAAACGTGCCCAGTAAAATTAAGGACGTTTATTGTAACTCTCTTGAGATACACAAAATTATTGGTTTGTCCAGGTTAAAAGCAAGAAAAGTCAAACATTTTTAGACCTTATTTTTCAAATGCAAATACCATTGGGAACAAGAAAAGTTTTTTTTTTCTTGTTCCCCGATGCATCTAAAAATAAGGTTTTAAAAAATTCGGCTTCAGGTTATCTTTACCATGCTTTTAACTGCAACTAGGTAAATCAAATGATAATGAATTATTTTTATCATCACAATGAATTAACATTAAATCCAGATATGAATTGGATTTTTTTAATAGATTAAGAAATCCCTTGTTACTAAATTTTGTCATATCTTAACGTTTACAAATATCATTTTCAGTGCTATAAATTATCAAGAAAGTTTAATGTATTCTTTATATTAATAATTGATAAAATTTTCAAGTATTTAAAAAAAAAAACCTTTATAAATTGTATTATTTTGGGTACAAAGAATCAAATGATTTCATATTTGCTTTCTCTATTTTCTTTGGTATTCTACATTTGTTTTCTTGTGTTTTTTTTATGACTCCCCCCCCCCAAAAAAAAACAAAACAAAAAACAATAAGATTAAATTAATTTTTTCAAGCTCTTGTCAGTATCAACATTACATCATATCTTCGTGTGTCTGAAAGGTTCAAGCTGCCACTTTCCTCTCTAAAGAGAAAACTAATGTGACTCCTTCCTCTACTGCAACTAATATCTTATTTGTCCCAAGCAGAGATTCCAGTACCTATTTCTATTCCATTAATGTATAAAATAAATAAATGAATAAATTGATCCAGAGTCACTTACTGTAGGTATTATCTATATCATCAAGCAGTCTTACTACTCAAACTGTTTGCTACTGGCCCTCACATCAGAGCCATCGCTAACATACTCATATGCTATCTTGTTGTTCGTTGCAGTCAGCACTGCAATCCTTACAGTCTCTTTTCAACAACTAGCATTGCCAGAGGTGTGCTCTTCACTAAGCGTGAGTTGTTTCCAACTCTAAGATGAGTGTCACTTATAGTGCTGCTAGTTGCAAGAAATAATGCAAGTTTGGCTAAAAGCTTTTCTTCAAGTGTTGTCTTTTGGGGCTTTTAACACCCAACAATCATTTTCTTCTTCCTTCTTTGATATATAACAGCTTTTTCTTTTTTCAAAAATTCTTAATATCTTTTTCTTTTTACCCATTCTTATTTTTCCGTTATATTTTTTTTTTTTTGTCTATCTAATTTTTTGTTTTCTCCTTTACACACATTTTCATTCTTTTGAATGTTTCTTTGACTTTCTTTTAAACTCCCAAACTATCCACTTCTTGAATCTGAGTGGGCACCATACTGGATAAAATTCATTTGAATTAAGGGAATTTAATCTCACACAAATGTTTTGGACATTTTTTGTAATAAATATTGACAGTAAGTAAACAGCATTTTATTCAATATTACCTTTTTATTTTAGTAATTTTGTATACTTAATTGTATGAGAAGTTCTATCGAAAATTCTTCTTTTTTTATTTTTTATTTTCTGCATTATTGAAATATTCTATTTTACTTTTTCCTGTCTATTTAGGAAGTAATCAATTTAAGATATTGAACTTGTAAATATACTTGGCATATCTAACAATCATTCTGTTTGCTCCCTAGAATTTTTTTTAAAAATTCACTTCAAAATATCTTAATTATTATCATTTTATTTATTCATTCATTTTTTCATTGGAAAAATTTATATATTTTGCATTTGTAAAAAGACAACAAACCTAAATCAGAATAAAAATAAAAAATAAAACTGGTCTTGTGTAAGAAAAAAGTCAAAATGACACCATGTTAAGTAGGTCATTGCTTTATATTTATTGCTTGAATAATTTAGTTTAGTTATTTATCAAGTAAATATTTGCATGGTGAAATATACACTTTACAGAAATCTTTCAACATGGTCAAAATTCATTTAATAAAAATGGTTCTTTAATGTCTTTGTATTTGCGTCTCGGAGTATGAAAGCTTCTAAAATTTTACAAGTCTTTACTTTTAATAATATGTAGTGAGTTATTTTAAAAAAAAAAAGTGTAGTTAAGGTATTTAGATATTTCTTGACTACTAAAATTCGATGATGTAGTTTATCTTACAAAAGATACTTGTTTATGTGCCCCCACAAAGGATATGTAGCTCTTTGGAAAGTTTTTCAAACAGCATGCCTTTAAGAGGTGGCTCATATGGTAATACCGTTAATTGTTTAACCACTTAGCGAATGAGTGTACATGGTAATTTTGGGTTATAATTTCAACCCCCATCCCTTTTGTAATCAGTCAGATACTAATATATATATATATATATATATATATATATATAGTTTCATTAATATTTAATTTAGTGTTTGTGTATATGATTATTTTGGTATTATTTTACCAACATAGAGAATTTATGATTTTTTTAAATCTAAAAAATATCTTTAGGGCATTTTTAAACATCTCAAATTTCTTTCCATAGCTTTTACTGAATTAATCATATTTTTATTAAAAAAAGCTTTCATATAACCCTCAATTTGAATTAAGTATATATTTTTTTAATTCCTAGGTTAATTAAGTTTTTGATAAGTAGTCAATTTTTGTTATATACTGATTTTTTTCCAACTTAAGATGTTTTTATCACATAGCAATGTTTATCATATTTGATTTGTTGTCTAGTTATGTTTGCATCTATTGAAAATAAAAAAAAAGTTAAGGTTAAGATGGAAGACAAATTTAATAGTTATTCAAAACAGTTATAAAGAAAACATACAAACTATGTATTAATGAGAATCATTTTATACTAATTTGGTTTATATATGAAACTATAAAAAGAAAATAACTTTCAATAATTTTTTACCTTTTAGTTGTTTTAATATTTTTGATATAGAAAATACTGTAAACTCTACTTTTGTCTTTTTTCTGACGTTTATTCTTTTAAGTGTGTGAGGATATATTTTTCTTAAGACTATTCAAAAAACAATTTTTTTAAAAAATTTATTTTATTCTCAACAACAAAATTCATATGACTTTATTTATTGTTTTTGAATTGGAAACTGTCTTTTTTTTTGTAAGGCATTTTAGGTGCATTCATAATAATACTTTAATATTTGTTTTTGAATTTGAAACTCTTTTTTTTGTAAGACATTTTAAGTTCATCCATAATAATACTTTGTTTGAAGAGAGTTTAGGATTTAAGTACTGTGTTGATAGTGAGATGCAACAGATTGTTATATCACCAGTAAGTGAGGTTTCTTCAAGTTGTTGGTGCAAAGTATTCCATTCCCAAATACTGTATCCACTGTATTGATTATTAAAGCAGTGGTTGTCAGTATTTGATTCTGGATACAAAAATAATTCAGCTAGCTGATAAAGAAAAAAATTGAAAAATTTCTCTACTTGAAGAATTGACCTTGTCTAGAACATAGGACCTTTCTCGGTTGGATATCAAGATACTATAGATGCAATAAAGTGAACTCCATCGGCAATTTACTGTTTCTTATTTTTCTAACACTAAATTTTATAAAATTATTTAGTTTTTATTATTCCTTTACTAGCTATAAAACTACTTTATAGTTATACATACATACATACATACATATGTTGCAAAGATTCATTTCATTTTTTTCTCTGTTACATACATACATACATATTTATATATGATCTTTCTTTCCACCTTATTTTGGTGTTTGATTTTTTTTCTTGCCTTTACTTTATACAATTCTTCTATTTCTCCTTTCTGTCTACAATTTTCTTCTCCATATCCACTAATTCTCCTTGAATTATCCTCTTGTTTCCATCCTTTTAGCAATGCTATACTTTGACTCTATTACTCTTTGATTTATTTCTGTTCTTCTTTCTCTGTGATTTATTCTATTAGATTTTTTCACTGCATTTTCTTATGTCCTCTCTCTCTCTCTCTCTCTTCATCCATCTCTCTCCCTTGATGTAAATTTTTTTACCTCTTTTCTGTTATTATTTAATTCTCCCCTCTCTTTCTGTGATTTGTTTATCTTTCTCTCTCATTCTCACTGATTTTTTTGTCCTCTTTCTCTCTCTCTCTTATTTTTTATCCTTCTCTCTCTCTCTTTTATTTTTTATCCTTCTCTCTCTCTTTCTCTGATATCTTTTATCCTTCTCCATGATTTCTTCTTTCCTTTTCTCTTTTTCTCTCTCTGATCCTTTATCCCTCTTTTATTATGATTTTTCCATTCCTCTCCCCCTCTCTAATTCAAAAAACAAAATTCTTTATCATTATGCTTGTTTTTAATCTTGCTGTTTCTCTCCCTGTGATTCTCCCTCCCTCTCTCATTCTTTTCATTTTCTTGGTCTCAATCCCTCAGTAATTTTTTGATTAATCTCATTTTGGTTTTGATCCCTCTCTCAATGATCCTTTCCAAATCCTCCTCCTCCTCCCCCTCTCTCTATCTCTTCTTTTAATGCCCCCCACCCGCTCTCCCTGTGATTTCTTTTGAGCCCTATCTTTGCTATTTCTTTCAAGCCCCCACCTCTCTTTCCCATTTTTTGATCACCTTATCTATGTGATTTCTTTTGATCCCTACCTCAATCTTCAATTTCTTTTGATTTCTCTCCCTCTTTTGCTCTTTAAATTTTCTTTTGATATCTCTCTCTTTCTTTGCCATTTTTGATCCCTCTCTCTGAGATTTGTTTCGATCCCTTCTTCTTTCTAAGATTTCTTTTGATCCCTTCTTGTCTTTTCAATTTCTTTCAACTCTCTCTCTCAGATGTCTGTCAATCCCTCTTTCCAAGATGTCTTTCAATCTCTCTCTTTCTAAGATGTCTTTAACCGCCACTCTCTGTCTGAGATGTCTTTTAATCCACCCCACCTCTCTCCCTGTAAGATGTCTTTCAGTCCATCTCTTTCTCTCACTCAGATGTCTTTTAATCCTTCTCTCTCTACTTTTTCACCTTTCCTTTGTTGTTAATGTTTTTTTTTTCAAATAATTACTTTTTAAATTCTTCATATAGTTTTATATTTAAGTAACTGTATTGTTATCAAGCTTATTCAAATTTGATAAAAAGTTTTTTTTTCCCTAAACAAATGTGAAAACCTGTTATAATGTTCATGAAAATAAGCTTCAATCTTTTCTGATAAATAGTTTCATTACCTATAATTGAGATTGTCACTTTAGAAAAGTATTCAATGATGATTTTTAAAAATTCATAGAATTTGAAAATTTCTACTTTCTATGAGAATTTACTTTTGGATGTATTTAAAAATGTATCTTAATATTTTATAGGTTTTAAATATTTTTAATTTTATATTCAAATACGCAAGATGCTACTCCTGTTTCCTTATCAATAATGCTAAGCCACTGCTTGCCTTTTTTTTTCCTTCTGGTAAAGTGTTATTCAGTACATCAAAGATCTATCAACATTGCTGAGAGTCTAGGATATCTTCACAGGAGTTTTTATATGAAAAATTATATAGTAATTCCTTATATATTTCATTTTTAGTTTACAATTTATTTTGCTGTTGTATATGGCCAAGTGAACTTTTCACTAATGAATGAGCTCAGTATTAAATGTTTTAAAAGTTTATTTGCCTATATAGAAGATGAAGTTGTAGTTATGTTCCTTGTCTTTGGTTACATCAGTCTTTAATATTTCTGTTTGGTTGTTTTTATTTGGATTAATTCAATAAAACTACATATTTTAGTTATCAACATAAAGTGATTAATCAGGACAAGTTTTCGTGAGTTTTTTAATCTTTATTCTATTTATGTTCTGATGGTTAAAAAACGATTGATTGATTTTAACAGCATGTCAACTCATTTAGAGTTATTTTATGCTTAGAGGTTATGGAATTGCATTCATGGAACATATTTACAGTTTTTGTGTTGTTTTTTGCACATGGTTCTATTAAATATGGATCAGTTTTTTTTAAACGGATCTATTTGACCCATAGATGGGACCCTAACAAGTTCTATCACTCTGGGTCAGAGTGGACCTGGGAGTAATGACGATGAAGGTGTACTCTACATTCTTCAGATCTCCAGGACTGGAGCCTCACCATCAGATGCTGTTTAATGTCATACCCTGGATAACTCTTTTACTGGGGGTGGTTGTGTTTCTTACCCCTCTACAGGAGATACACTCAGCATATTCTTAGCACTTCTGACAGCAAGGTTTAGAAATAGATTTTTCTATTAAGCATTTTGAACTCCCACTTTTGTTTTTTGTTTCCTTACATCTGAGTTTTTCTTTTGTCTATTTTGTTTTATTTTGGCTTTATTTCATTCCTTTTTGATTATTTTCATTTTTTTCCATATAAAATTTTTTTCGCTTTTTTGTTCTCTTTTTTTTCACGTCTTTTTCTTCTTTCCTTACATTTTTCACTTGATTATTATTTTTTAAGTAATAGAAAATACTTATCCCTTAACCTTGGTTTGGTCGTTGCATACTCATGTAGCATGTCCTGGGCATGAATAGCCTGGCAGAGTTTATCCTTCTACAGATCTACAACTGATTTAAATACAGTATTCCTTCTCCTAAACTGGTTGCCATACCAAAGTTAAAGAATCAGCCTGCCCTACTATTTTACCCATAGCTGTAGGAGTAGCAGACCACTTCCTACAATGATAACTGCTATGCCACAAGTGCCTCTTTTAAGTAATGTCTATGCTAAATAAAGAAGAAAAAAATTATTTTACCTCAGAACTAACAGATTCTTCAGTTAGGTCTTCTTATTTCATAAAACCTAAAATCCTACTAGAAACTTCTCTCTACCTCTTTTTGCATTGTTTGTTATTATTATTCACCATGAGAAGCATTGCACTTATCTGCACCAATAAAAACAAAAACTTTGAGCACAAAAAGTGACTTTCTCAAAAAAAACTAATCTTGACTTGACTAATGATACAAAATTGCTACAATCGATTTCCCTCATGTTGGCTACACCCTTTGTAATATGCACTTGTCATCAGTGGCTGAAAGCATCACCCACTTCCTAATTTTACTGTAAATAGACATTGCCTATTGTGCTTTCTATGTTTTTGTAAAAGGTACTTTGTTTGTGAAAAAGAAATGAACATAGAAAAATCATTGGTAGCTTGTTGATATTGAAAATCCGGAAGATGTTCATGTTGAAGAAGTGGTTTACTGTTGAGAACCTTTGTCTTAGATTTCTTTTATTTACCAAACATTAAAAAAAAAGGTGTAAAAAATGCTTTTTCTCCACCTTTAAAAGATACAGGTAGAAATATTAGCCTGAACTGTTTATTGGATTTGTTGATAAGTTTATTTTCAAATCAAATTCTTGATTCTTAATAGCAAGTATTTTATTTTTTCCTTTTTGTGCCCTTACAGATTTAGCTAATATTTTGTGTCTACATTTTTCTTCTAAGACTACAGTATTTTTAGGTTTTCAGATAAGGATATTTGTGCAAAACATCACAAATACCAAACTTCTTACCTACTGAAAACACTGATATACCATGTTTAGAATTCTTATTGGGAAAATTTATCATTTTTAAAAAGGCAGATTTGTCATGAAATTGAATAGCAAAGAGAAAAGCCTATATCTCACAAAACTATATATATATATATATATATATATAGTATTTGCAACTGAGGACTGAAATCGCAATTGCAATCATTTGATTTAGTTATTTGTAAATTTGCTTTCGGAAATCAATATTTTTCTTTTTTGTCATTGTAGTTAAAATTGTAAAGTAGATTTAATTGCTTAAGGAAATCTCATGTATTAATGAGTTCTTTATTTAGTAAATTTATTTGAAACAATTTATTATAGGTTCATCAATGGTCTAGGAGACCTGGGTTCAATCCCAGGTTGAGTCATACCAAAGACTCAAAAAATAGTACTTGATGCCTCCTTGCTTAACACTCAGCATTATAAGGGTAAAGTGGAGCAATCCAGGGAAAGGAGTTGCGCCCTCCCCTACATCTTGGTGTAGTAGCTATCGAAAAGGGAGCCTTTGGTTTACCCTCGACTACGGTTGCCAACATTACTTTACTTTATGTTAAATGAGAATAATTCTTATATTCTTAAAATATTATTATAACTCACAGGCTCTTAATGAAAATCATATATCACCAATTTTGTGTACAATCTTTTTTATCTTATTAATTTTTTGAATAAAAATGATGTTATAAACTAATGTAACATTTACAAAAAATATTAAAATGAATGTAACAAACTTACGGGTTATTGAGTAAAAACAATTGATTCTTTAGTTTTTTTTTTCTGTATATTTTTAGCCAAAATGGTGGAAAAACTAATTGGTTTTTATGTGAGCTAAGTCTGAATCTTAAATTGTGTCTAGATACAGTGATTATATTAAAAACGTTTTGATTTTTACCCATCTTCTTTATAGCTCAAAGGCATCACCATTATTTTCATTTTAATCTGTATTTAGAATCTGGCCAAACCAAATAATTGATAGATATAAAGAAAGTCCTGGATATTTATGATGTAGGACATCTTTTAACAAATGACTTGGTCTGACCATATATAACTGCCTCACTTCATCTTGATTCTTGTGATTGACATACTTCCTGTCTGCAATCTTTGTTGTGTTTGTTGAAAAATCTAATCAGTCCTATTTTTATTGCCTTGTAAGTTGTAGATTCTATAAACACTAACTGCTTTTCATCTCAACCAGAGATTTCCTTTGTTTTGATAATCTAGATTATTCTTATCATCATAAGCATCAACCTTTGCTTAAAAGACGCCAAGAGACAACTGGATTTAACCGAACTTTCTATTCAATTGCACAAAATATAGAATACTGACCTAATATTTTGTATTCCTTTCCTGGCACTCTTATCCTCCTCTTCATCATCAATCTGATTTGTACTTAGGTATGTATTTACCCAACCCTTCTGTCATGGGCAGAATGTGACATAAGGTCAATTTTTAATCCGAAAAATTTTTTATAACTGCTTTAAATTCAGTTTTCCTACTCCTAGACCGGTTGCCATATCAAGGTTAAAGAGCCTAGTCTCCCCTACTATTTATCATTGTTGGATTCATACCTTTTCCAAGAGTATTAGCACTCTGTGAAATAAAGACAGCCTTGTCCAGAAATTGAACCTAAGTCGCTGGGTCCTTTTCCAATGATGATATTACCCTTACACCACATATGGGGGTGACAGTGCATTTGATATTTCACTCCCATAATTTAATAAAGTTTTTGCTTCTTTATTTTTACATTTTACTTAATAAAATTTATGAATAAAAATTCTTATAAGGGTATAGAATAGATATTTTTTTTGTATGTAAAGTTGCTATAAATCATTTAGAGATATCTGACTTGATAGAAATCCAACATAAAGTAAAAAAAAAAAAAAAATTTTTACCCAATAACATCAAATGAAATAAATTTATGAAATTCTTTTATATGAAAGTCAGACTATAAAATAAAAATAAAGAAAATGTTTATGGTTAAAGATACATTTAATAAGGTTAAATTTTAATTAGATTTTTAATGATGAGAATATTTGTCCAAATAGTTTTGTGGAATAATTGATATCATCCTTTATAATTATAAGTACACTGTATGTGTATATTTCAATCTCAGTGAAATCAATTTTTCATTCATATCTATCCTTATAAACTTATTTTAACATTCAAATTTGACCTATTTAACTGTAGTATATGTCAAATAATCACTTTTTAAAACTAAATTTTAGACAATATTTATTATCCCTTTCTTTATGTGTCTAATTCCAAATAAGCATTTTTTATCTGCATGAAATTGATTCTCTTTCAAATCTCTATGGCAACAGTAATTTTTTATAACTCTTCAGATGTTATTGGTTCAGGTTATACTTGTATTTCACTCACATACACACACACACTAATATATATATATATATATATATATATATATATATATATATATATAAAATGAGATTAGTAGTTCATTGAAGTTAAATGACTGCCAAAGGAACCAAAAAAAAAAAAAAGAGCAATATATTTTCTGCTGCATTGATTTGAAGCCAATGCACAATCCTTATTACAAAGGGAAGCATGGCAATTTTCCATTGGTGTCAAGAATCAAACTATATCGAACTATAAATTTCAAATTTTTCTAAGTTAGAGATGTTAGCTTTTTGACACTTTGAAGTGAATATAATATTTTGCCTGAAAACACCCAACTTCTGCTTTTTTTTTCTCACTAGTTATTGTGAAAACTAAATTAAAAAAAGATCTTGTAGCTTATTCATTCCAAATGTAGATCAAAAAAGCATATTAGGAAAACTTTATGGCATTGAAATTAGTTATTTTATTTAAGAAAATATTCACATTTACCATATTTTACAATGTTTTCTTGTTTCTTTAACTGATTCCAAAAGTAATAATAGTTGAATTTCAACTATGTAATTTTTGTTTTCTATCTAATTATTTCCTTGAAAAGTGATATATAAACTTTTATAATAGCCATAAATATCTTGTTTCTATTGTAATGTTTTTGATCCCCTAATATATTAATTGTCATAATATAAAAAATTTGACCAATTATATCAAACACATCCTCAGCAGGCCACATGCAACCTACAGACTACTTACTTATGACTCTTCTACATGAGGTTTCCCAAATTATTCTTTCATTTTTACACATTCTGGCGATGTTTGGAAGTGCATACATTTGTGAGTGGCTTTTCTCACTAATGCAAGCAAAAAGACTTATAGATGACCATTTACAATCTGTGCTAAGGCTGGTTAATTTATATATTTTGAAGCCAAGCAGAATTTTTGGTTACTGCAAAATATTGCCAAAACTTATGTTCATTATGAACTGCCTGGGGTCAAATGAAGATAATAAAAAATCCATTTGTTGTAAATCAAACTTTCAGTTTAACTGTAATATTTTTTCTGTTTTATTCATATTCACATTGGACTTATGTACTAGTTCACATACTCACAAACATTTATTGTCACATACTCATTTTTACGAATGAATGAAATCCTTAGCAACCGATAATAGCTCTATAACAGCATTTTAACTAGTGGAAATTGTGGATGCACCCTCTCCACCTTACTTTTAGTCTGCTATGTCTCTTTCCCAGGATATAATAATAGCCTCTTTTGTATCTGAATTTGAGAGCTCTACTTTAGACCCAATCATAAATTGCCAAGTTACATTCATTATCATGTTGTGCTGCCAGCATGGATCTCCCTGACCCTCTTTTACCACCCGTCTCTATCGTCCATTGCTCCTGGAAGGTTTTCCAGGCTACATCCTGTATCAGCACAGAGATGTTGTATATAGGTTCTAGCTGGACGTCTTGCCTTTACTCGTCCACGTGGAGGGGTCCACAGGATTATATCACTTATGAGTTCATCCTTACTTCTCCAGCAGTGTCCCACATGGATGAAAATGATTTTTCATTAAGAAACTGATAATTTATATAGATTTTAGTTTAAAGCTAATATGTGATTCTAGTATTTCTAATATTAGCTATAATTCAAAAATAAGCATTGAGTATCATAGTATATGAAAACTGAAAATTCTGGTGATTATTGATAATTTTGTTATAATCAAAACTAAGGAGTTTTGTTGTAAAATTATTTAGGTTTATTAAAAACCAATAATTGTTTTTAGAAGAAATGTCAATCTATAAGTTATTATATCAAAATTAATAGTATATCTTAATAAAAATGGGTGAAACATTTTTAGAAACTAAGTGTAAAAATTGCCCAGTCGACTGGGGCTGTAGAATACACCGACTGCTTCTCTGCAGAGGGGGTAAGACACCCCCAACGAGTGTCCTGGATATGACACTAAACAATCTGATGGTGAGGTTCCAGCAATGCTGGAGCTTTGGGGAATGCGGAGTACCCCTTCATTGCCATCGCTCCCAGGTCCACTCTGGCCCCGGAGTGGTAGCACCTGATAAGGGTCCTATCTATGGGTTAAATAGAACTAAACCGTGCTTCTTTCATTATACTGATTTTTGCATTTGAACTGCATATTTATGCTAAACTGAATTGTTTAGAATAGAACTGTTTTGACATTGGAACTGCGTACTAGTGCTGAACTGAATTGCTCGAAATAGAACTGTTTTTGACGTCTAAACTGTACTTATGCGTTGAATACACTGACTGCACCTCTGCACCGTATTTACACTTAACCGAATTGTTACATACAACTGCTTGAATAGTTAGAAATGAGAATGTTTTTGACCATTGAACTGTGTACTTATGCTAAACTGAATCGTTTTAAATAGAACAGATTATTTACATAAAAATGGATTTGGCGTTAAATAACCTACAAAGGTTGATATGCCATAAAACCCAACAAACCAAACCAAACCTAAGTGTAAAAATTAATCTCTTATGATTGTATCTTGAACAATCAATTTTTTATAACAATTTTATTATAGTTGCTAATGTTGTTGCAATTTAGGATAATCCACTACTATTTTTTACCAACCAAAGCTATCAATTTACATAAACCATTTTTTAAAGTTGCTATTATGAAAAATTGAGGAGTTTCTATAGAAGTAAAGATGATGTACTACAGCAAAGCAACATAGAATTGAAGAGTAAAACTGCTCTGTACTGGGTTAATTAAAATCTGTAGTAGTTGTGAAATGTCACCTGTGCCTCAACATGTTTGAATAGTTTCTAAGTTGCCAGGTGCTATGTATAGGGAAGCTTTTCAGATGTAAATGATCTTTTGATAGTGTGAAGCTAACAAAATTTTGAAATGTCACTTAGGTGCTGTGGAAGTACGATGAGCAGTATGGTTCAAATCAATATGCATCTGGGTAACAATAATGAAACCAAGTTTTTTGGGTAAAGATATTTTATAAACTGATGACTTTTTTTTGTAAAGTTATAATCTTTTCACCTTGAATGGAATTCTTTGATTATCAGTTTTCCTCTGATCCATGTATATTAGTCTGTTTAAGTTCTAAGAACTGTAATATAGAAGAAATGATTGTGAAAAATGTTTTTGAAATTGGATAACTGCTGATATATTTTTATCACAAGAAATAGTCTTTATGTTAGTTTTTTATCAGAAGACAAAAGAAAAACAAAAAAGAAAAAAAAGATTTCCTTTAAATGTAATTTTAACACCCACATTTTAATTTAAATTTATGTATAATCTCAAGGGTTGAGACTTCAAACCAGTGAAAATCCCCATGGCTTAGTGGTTTATGTGCTGGACTATAATACTTTAATAAGACTGTTCAAACATCAGTTGCACTATTATGTTCCCTTTTTGGACTAATACCCTTAGGAAAAGTATGAACCCTTTATCCCTCCAGCTATGGGTTAAATTGAACCACTATTGTTCTTCTGCAAGAGTGGCTTTTGCATTAAATTACTTATGAAATTAATATGCTATTAAACAAAGAAAACAAAACAAAACTACAGACCTGTCATTTTTCACTAGATGAACTTTTCAAATAAATATAGGTGAAGCTAAAAATCTGAAGTTAATATTCATTGAAATAGAAGAAAAAATTTAAACAAAATTCTAGAGAACTAAAAACTATTAAACTAGTTTTTTTTTTTTTTTTTTTTTTTTTTTTTTCCTATTTAGTATAAAATTCAGTGTAACTGAAAAATTATTTTATGGTATATAGACTTATCAAAGTATAATCTTCAAATTAGTCTTTTTTTCAGTGTTTAAAAACCTTGACTGTATGATTTGAATTTCAAAAGCCCAACTGCAAAATATCTATCAGTTTCCTCTGATGGAAAAATCTGTAAAATACAGAAAAAAAATTTTTTTTTTCAATTTCTTATAAATTCTGTTCACTAGAACCAGCACACATATAGATTTTTGTACAAATTATTTACTTTCATTTCACTTCACAACTTTTGATAGGCATTAAGCTCATTGTCAAGTTATATTCTGTATATAAAATTTCTAATTAAATGTGAATAAATTAATAAGGAAATGTACTCTATAATTATTTGATATTTAACTTAAATTATAATTGAGTTGAGTTTAAATTGGATTGGAAATTGCATTATTCTTGAAGTTAGGGTATTTTACAAAAATCATGCAATAATGTGACATTTTTGATATTTTGTGATAATATACAAAAGTCAACTCATTATAATCTATATATTAATATGCTTATTTGTCATGGTTGTCAACTCCTTGGTTGTGAGATATAAGATTAAAAGCATAGATTTGAGCAGTTGAACCTCTGCATGTTGCCCTCTCCCCTTATCATCATTAGACTTTCAAGAGTCCTCAGAGATGGAAAACTGATTAATTTTGAACAGTTACTGCAGACTGAAATGAACCGAAAGAAGTGAGATTATGTTGTTTGCTCCAAAAGCTTACCAAGAAGTACCTGTACTGATGAATATATGTATTGTGAATGTATTGTGCACAGAAATAACTCTACTTTTTGGGACTTATTTCTTGGAATAATAGTGTATACAATTAGATTGTCAAGACAGTGAAAGATCCCTCAGGTCAGATTTAGATGACAGATTTTATTTACCTCTACCACTGCATTATGATTTGGAAGAATACAGCACAATTAAAAGGGTCTTCTTCAGAAGTGATACTCTTGTAGTGAATGGTTAACAAGGAACTCCCTCTACTTTTTGACAGATTTTGCTTTTAGTCCTGCTGAGTATTCATGCTATCTCCTCACAATGGAAAAAGGTTTTCATTTGGGGTTTATCTGTATAGTTGCTGATGACCTGACCATGAAACAGATCACACTGGTGGGTCACATGATGCTAGAACTTGACATGATATATATTTATTATTTATATGTGTCATACCTTGTTATCTCTATATTAATACATTGTAGCATCATGATTAGAGGGGGATGAGATAGATTAAGCTTAGTAAAACCTCACCTTCCATACCTACAAATGCATTTACTACTAGAAAGAGAAGAAAAGAGATACTGGCAATACATTTGCCTCCTGACCTTGACCCCCAAGAGCTTGAACTCAATGTTAAAATGGAAGTAGTGCCATTCAATACTGAAAAAGTCTGAACACTAAAAAAGGAATCAATTTGATAAAAATATTATTTATCAGGAAATTATAAATGAGTAAAATATTCCTTTTTTGTAGTTTAATTTATTTGTTCAAATTTCCGTTGGTGTATTTTATGTATGTGTGTAACATATAAATATGTATTGTATATATTAAGATATATATGTATACGTAGCTCATAAATAAATCATTAAAGATATCATATTGATCTTAAATCTTTAGTGGTTGTTTCTAATTAAATCATAGAATTTTCATGGGTTCAACCAGTATTGATTAAAGCTAATCCTGGCAAAATATGAACATATAATAGGTTATTTAAAGTTAGTTTACTAAAAAGTTTCTAATTCCTATTATTACTTAAGAATGATGTAGAATTTATATGTAATTTAAAATGTTTTTCTTTAATTTTCCAGGCAACCAAAGCTGCTAGCACTGCTGCTAAACGAACCAAAGAACTTGGTTTGACTGTTAATGAATCAGTTATCAAACCAACAAGAGACAAGGTGAGTATTTTACCCTTTAATCTGTATCTTTTAATTTATTTATAAGAGCCCCCATCAATAGACATATATATATATATATATATGTACAATACGCTGTTGAATTTAAAGCCTCCAAAACAACTTTTTGTGTTGTTGTTATTTATGTTCTTTGCTTATCCAAGTGTTTTGTTCCCAACTGTGCACATTTAGATGCTTTTTGTCTTGCATTTGTTTTTAAATATTTTCTTGTTTATTTTCAAATTGATACTTTTGTCATTTTCTCTTTGCATTTTGTATCTTTTAGTGCTTAATTGGTTTACTGCTTGCTTGTTTCATTCATACACATCTGAATGCTGGTAACATGATATTATTTGAGCCAAAGCAAACATTTGCATTGAATTTTGATATCCTTCATTTTTCTTTACATTCTGTTTTGAGTTTATAAATGCAAAATCATTACAATGAAATAATCATTACTACACAGATGTATTTTTAAATGATTATTATTTCTGAAAACAAAAGTAAAGAGACCAATTATCAAAAATGGATTAACTTGATCAGCTAAAAATACTTTTTTATGTATAACTATTTGGAATTTTTTTTTTGTTAGAAAATTAATTGTATAACCAAAAACAAAATCTTTTATTTTGTAGTATGTTTTGATAGTATTTTGTTTTATGTTAATTTTTATTTAGAAATGTGATATTAACAGTTTATTAACTAAGTATGATATGTTAGAATGATAAGTCTAATTAGTATATTTGGCAATATACCCCATAGAAATGATCATTACCTAAAGAATTTTTGATTTGTGAATTTAGTCTAATACATAACATTTTACCTCTTTGTCAGCTCCACTATAATCTAATATCTATTAACTTATAGCTAATGTATTGCATATTTGTAATTGTCTGTACATGTATAAGAGTACTTAAAAAAACATAAAATCTTATTCATGGTCCTATTTTCCATACTTTTTGACAACAATATAACAACGAAATATATTCGCTCAAAATTTCAAAGTGATAAACTAATGATTTGTGGAGACTTCAGACTTGGGATGAATGAACAGTTTGAATCACAAATTTTAGTTTATGACTCCATGTTTTTTTTTTCCAGTCCATTCAACCTTGTAAGATTTGTCCATTTCTACGTGCCCTCAGGTTATTGCCAAAGAATTAGTTGTTTTGCGTTAGCATTTAATTACATTCACAATATTATTCAAACATTCCAGTTCTTTCTTTTTAACATGATTATCAAGAGAAGCAGCTGTTCCCTATTGTCTCTGTTGGAAGTAGAATGTTTATCTTTTGCATTATCTTTTACACTGCTTAAATGGTAAATCAATTAACAATTCAGTAGTTTTAAGCTGGTGTCTTTCACAGGAGAAGGTGTCTGCCTTTATGGTTCTCATAAAACTAAAACTTGATATGGGGTTTAATTGTGTAGATTCTCTGTTATCTTTCTGTAAATAATATTATTTGTTTTCTTAGTACCTTGCAATTTGTAATAAAAGTTACATCCAGTAGGTAATGTTACTACTTGTCATATTTATAATAATCTATTTATAATTTTTATATAGTTAAAAAAATTATCAAGTGCTGATCAACACTATTCCCTTGAGAGATTTGTAAGCAATCTTATAGAATAAACATGTCTATTGAATGTGGGTTGATTTACATATTAATAAAGCATTTTGAATTTTAATCCTTATTAATAATTTAAAAAAATTAACAGTTGCAGGGTCAGAAAAACATTATTCATGCAATAGTTATGTAATTGAGAAGAAAGAAATAAAAAAACAGGAGTCATTATTTTTAACAAAATCACTGAATGAATATTAAAACCAATAGTCTAAATATCAAACTGTTTATCACTAAGTATCAAATCTTATAATTATGTACATAGAATTTTGCTTATTTTCAAAAACCTTATGTCACTGGTTAGCAACCTTTTTTCTCCAATTTCCTCCTTTTTACAATATTTCAGGATGCCATTCCTTACTTTCAAGGTTGGTGACTGACTCAAAAGATAAAGAAATATCATTTATCATCATAATCAATATTTTAACAGTATGAATCTGTTACTCTGTAGTGTAAATTACTCCTTATCATCATCACTGCATGTCAACAGCATGGATTCTCTTGATTCACTCTGTCTTGCCATCTGTCCCTATCAGCCATTGTTCTTGATAAGTCCTCTAGACAGCATCCAGTGTCTGCATAGATGTAATGAATATAAGTTTTTGCTGGTTAGCCAACACTGGTGTGTCCATGTATAGGAGTTCATAGGAGAACATTGCTTATGAGTTGGCTCTTACTTCTCGAGCAGTGCCGTACATGTTTTGTTTGTCTTGGATGGTTTGTGAAATAGGAGGTAAGTGGGCCTGCAGCTGCTGTCATGTAGGATTTTGCTTCCAGGATTTGTTCTAAACAACATGCAGTATCCTTATTTAATTCCCATGTAGCTTTTTCTCCAGGTATTTTGTTTAAGTTCAAATGGTGCAACCATGTGATGGTATTGACATAGTTATAGCTTGGAAGAATTCCCCTTTTATCAGAGTGATCAGATTTCCATATGATCGTTAACCTGGTCATAGCATATCATGCCTTGACATCATTTTCTATAAATAATGTATTGCTATAAAAGTATATGAACTGGTCTACTAATTTCAGAGAGTTTCCATTTAGTCAGATGGCACCATCTTGATTAAAACACATGAACTCTGTTTTATCCTAGTTTATGCAGAAACTAATGCTTCTTGCTGTCTGCTTCAGGCTATGCAGCAAAGATTTGACTTGAGCAGGTATATTTGCAAGAACCTTTAGATCATGTACATATTCTGCATCAGATCTAATTGCTCCTGATATCCTAAAATTCCCTCCATTATGGAATTTGTCCCTTACCCATTTGTGAAGCACTGTCTTAGGTTCTATTTTCATGTAAATTCTATTAATAGAAATACTCCTTTTTATCAAGAACATTACTGAATTTATTTTGATGATATGAGAAGCAATTCCTGTGTTTACAGTTTTCTCTTTGGAATAATTAGACTCATATACATCAAAACTGGTGAATAGTTACTTTTTAAAAAAATGATTTACAATGAGAGACTATAAAATGAGTTTATTAAGTACAATTAATTGAATTTTCTATCTTAAGGATTTGATTGATATTTGAATAGAGACCCTATTTGTGATAATAGTTGATCATATCACTGGTCCAGTCTATTGGTCATGTCATTTATGACCTACCAATTAACTCTTGCCCAACATTGAGTTCATTTTAAATCTGAAGAAGGTCCTTGACAAAATTGGTTGCAACTTCATGTCAGATTGAAGATTACCAATCACAATTAAAATGAATGTAGACCATTTAACAAAATTAAAAAAATATTTATAAATATAACAACAATAAAAATGTTTATTCTGGTTTAGGAGTTCTAGACTTTTGCTAATCCTTTCCAAATCTCTATAACTTTAGTTCTTCAACTTCCTATTTTGTGGTTATCTAATAAGTAATGTCTTTCAGTTCAATAAGGCTAGAGTCTTTAACATTAGTAATAATGAATGGCACTTATTCAGTTATCAGGCTAAATCAATTAGTTCTTCAAACTTCTAGGTTTTTGATGTAATGTCATTAGTTTTTCTTTAACCATCTTTTAAAATTTTATCTCAAACCCTTCCTGAGGTGTATCTCCATCTGTCTGAGGAACTTGGATACAACTTTACTGTTCTAGTGATGATTTCTGGCAACTTTGAGGGCCTTCCTATCATTGTCTTATGCCTGATACCTTTACATTCCTACTGGTTGAGGTTCCCCTCATTGCCACTATAAGGTAGATTCTTATATGTTTCTATTGATCAAGCATTTCTTGCTTGAATCATGCCTGTCACTCCCAAGTTCCCATTGGTCTGTCACAAATAGGCAGATTCTAAGTAATGTCATTTGTTAGTTGTCTAGAAATATCTCCAACCAAATTCTTTTCTTTTCTCCTTCTCATTTTCTTGTTCATCTTCAACTGCCCCTATTTTTTATCCATCTACCAACATGAAAAAATGTATTATTATTCTGCAATATCTAAAAGTTTTGTCTGACAATGAGTTTAAGTCATCTTTGCCTCATTCCACATATCAAGTAGCTTTGTTGGTATGTAGCCCATTTTCCATTGGCTTTGTAATTTATTATCAATTACAAGCAATAAGTGAATCAAAACGTTTTTATAATACATTTTCTTTGGACCTTATTATCACTTTTTATTAATATTAAAAACAATGGTTCACTTGCTTTATTATTTCTAAGAATTATATATTTTTCTTTTCATCTTACAAACCCGTTTCTTAATCTTGACAGACACGTTCCAGATGTGTCGCTCCTGGTTTTCGTATATTTCAACTTTAATCAGATTACTGTTTTTATCAAACTATATATTTCTTTTCCTTGAGAATGACAATTTTTTACAAAAATAATATGTCTAATTAACTCTAACTATTTGCACTGAAGGGATCATAGCTTTTTTGTTCAATGATATTCAGAACTACCTTTTCTGAAAATGATGTTTTAATTAATTCCACTCTGTTGGGGATTTGCTCAGTAGGTACTATACTTTTTATCACAAATACACATAGTTCATTCAAGATGCAAAAGATTTATTCATGATCAATATATTTCATTTTCACTTGACTTTCTTTTTTTTTTTTTTTGTACTAATGTCTTTTAAGCAACCTGCTTCAACCTCCATCTCCAGATATTTTATGTCTTTTTGCTATTTTGATTTTTGTTCTTCTATCTTATTATTATAACAATCTATAGTTATTCTTAATCAATTTTTAATCTAATTTATAAGTGCTACAGTTATTTTTTTGTCAACCTACTCCTCACATTTTCTCTATATAAAATAATTAAAAAAAAGCTGCAATGCTACTCATTTAAGTTATAAAGAAAATATAAAAATTGCCTCTTACGATTGATGCTGACATATTTCCTATTACTTTCTTGGCAGCTTACTTCATCTGTCTCAGCTAGACTCATTCATCTACAAAATAAGTTCTACAAGAAATTATTTTTTACCAAATAAGTTCTATAAATTACTAATTGTTTGGTTTTTAGTTTGTGTTCAAAGTTTGGAATCACTACTTAGTTACACATCTCTATTAACAAAATGATTTAAGACTTGAAAAATTCTGAATGAATTTATCAGAAATTAATTCTAAAGATTTATCATAAACATGTAATCATTTATACATAAATTAGATGTACGCTAATGTTGTTTATCAAATAATAGCCTTATCTATCCAATCAACTCTCATGGTTCTTGAAATTCCTGGGTATCGTCTTCATTTGGCCAAAAAGCCTTTGGGGAAGGTGAATGTGCTCATAATCAGTCAAAATATAAAAACCAAAGAAAATTTCATCTTCATCAAAATACATAGATAATTCAATTCACTTTATATAACAATTCTTTCAGTCAATGTTTGACAAAAAGAAGTTTTAGAAAGATTAAAATTCTTCTCTGATGGATGTATAATTGATAGCAGTTTGTTAGTTTTTTTTTT
Organism: Sepioteuthis lessoniana; assembly: GCA_963585895.1. Classification (NCBI taxonomy): domain Eukaryota; kingdom Metazoa; phylum Mollusca; class Cephalopoda; order Myopsida; family Loliginidae; genus Sepioteuthis; species Sepioteuthis lessoniana. The sequence continues at coordinate 22,899,384 of OY757907.1, forward strand.
GTTTTTAAATATTTCAATGATCTATAATGCATATATATATCGTAAATGGAATTTTGAATGAGGTAATTTTAAACAACTTCTTATATGGGTGCAAGTTTTCATGACTTGCACTACTCCCACTATCCCATCATTCTCTCAATTTTCACTTTGTTCTTCATTTTTTTACTTTCTGATTTGTGATTCCAATCACCTGTTATATTAGTTAAAACTTAATACTAGATTGTATTTTATTCACCAATAACTGTCAATCATTTTGATGTCAAACTGTTGTCAACTGTGTTCTACTTTTTCTTGACATCACTCTCTTGATTTGTTATGACCTCATTTTTTTTTTTTTTTAAAGAGATTCTAAGGAGACCAACCATGTCTGTTGATTTTGGAATTTGAGAAAGTATTTAGTATCACAAATACAAGATGTTCATTTAAGATATCAGAATATTGTCTGAGAATAGAAGGATCTAGTCACTTATCACATTAGCTGTTGAATATAGAAATAATATGACATTTTCGGTACTGACAATATCTTGTTTGATAAGTTAATTTGGGTATTTTAAAAATATGATCTTCAAAAGATTTACTACTTACATTTAAATATCCACTTCTAATATAGAGATAGAGCCAACTGTTTAACTCTGCATAGTTGACAGGTTTTGTAAGTAGTTTATAATAAAACTAATAGAATAGGTTTATGATATCAGTCACTTATAAAATAGATCTGAAATAAGCAATTATTAAAACTGTCTTGCAGGATGGAGAGAAGTCCCTGTGGTATTGTGGCTAATGTTCTAGATTGTGACAATACTATTATAACAAAGAAATCAATCCAAAACCCTTCTTCCGGAGGGTTGTTTTCTGTAAAGCATCCCACATTAAACCAACCTTGTGTCACATTCTGGCTTTGTAGGGAGTGAGATAAAAAGCTTCTAAAATGTAAAAGTTATTCATTGCTTTTAAACAATAAAAGAACTATTGAATTAGACGATCATACTAGGTACAGATGTAATTTTTCTTTCATTGTATGCACTTGTTTTTTTTGGTTTTTTTTCTTAATCAAAAATTAGATTTTTCATCAAATATAGGTCAATTATTTTTTTCTAGATACTTATGAGTTTTGTTTATTTTATTTTTTGTTTTTAGTTTTTTAAAACTTTATGGATACATGTTATAAAATGTGTTGATATTCATAATTGGGCTGGTCAACAATTGTGTGTATTAAGTCAGCCATGACTTTTCTTTGTGATATTTTTTGTTCATTATTCTTGAAATTAGGTTAAGTCTTAGATATTTTCACAAAATTTAGCACTTAAAGTTAAAAATTATTCTCAATCCATGTAACTTAATCAATCACAGAATTATTTGCATTCAACAATTTGTTACAAGAATTTTTATTTTTCCATTTAAAATGTTTTGTCTTTTTTTAACTTGTTCTTTTGTTGAGTATGTTTTTTAATATACTTATGCCATTGATATCTAACCTTTGAGAATTTCATAACATGGATCTAATAAGTAATATTGTTTGAAATTTTAGGATGATTTGTTGTTCTTTTTTATAATTAAAAAAAAATAAAAACCCATGACTTTTTTTTAATGGGAATAGCTTTTCTATAATTAAAAAAATTGGTGTAAACTTTCTGCAAAATGTTTGCTTATTTTCTTTGCTAATAACTAATGTTTATAAATCGGTTTTGAATATCTTTTTTGCCAGTTGTTAACAATACTGTAATTACTGTGTATTAATCTGAACTTCTTTTTGAATTGATTTTTCTCACTTTCTTTTTACTTTCACTTCTACTTGAAATTGTTAACATTGTTCTTTATACTTCATTCATAAAAGAAACTCTTATCTTATTCAATTTTCTCTTAAGTGTTTTCTATTCTGTAAGTACATTTTATAACCAGTTATGGATCATGAACAAATCTCATCTTATCTCCCTTTTTTCATTTTACATTTATGCTTATAAAATATACAGTACTTGTAGTTACATCAGTAAGTCCATAGCCTAATTATGAACAAAGCATTTATCTTAACTAATATATCTAAACATAATCTCCTTCTTGGTTAGTGCACGTCTTCTCTATTAATCAAATAGAGTGAACATTATCTAGTAAAAATTGAAAATCAAAATTCCGCTATTTACTGTGTCAGTTTATGGAGTTAAGGTATTCGTCTACTCCCATATGTTTATTGTTTTGTCACCAATCTCATGAAATGTATTTTCTGACTCTGAATTCACTGTAGATTCTTTTTAAAGTTAAAGTGTGACATTGAACTTCTAATTGGAAAGTGTAAGATTTAAATCTTTTAGATAAAGACATTCTGAATTTACTCAAAACAAATGAACTCAAAAAAGAACATGATATTGATTATACTTTTCAGTAGAATCGGGCGATTTGGGCAGTTTATATTTCTATACCGGTTTCGGTTTTTTTCTTTAGTATTTTTGCTTTGGCATAATGGTTAGTGTTCGCCAATGGCCCGAGTCATACCAAAGACTCAAAAAATGGTACTTGATGCCTCCTTGTTTAACACTCAGCATTATAAGGTAGGGATCAAGGGTAAAGTGAAGCAATCCAAGGAAAGGAGTAGCGCCCTTCCCTACACCTTGGTATAGTAGCTATCGAAAAGGGAGCCTTCAGGTCACCCTCAACTACGGTTGCCAACTTACTTTGCTTTTTAAGGAAGCCATTCATTTCCTTGTGTAATGTTAGCATTTCCAGTCGATATCTGATTTCGTTTGAGATTGACAAATTTGAAACTTAGTCCGTTCAACTTGCAATTTCTCGTATACTAATATTTATATGGCTTGAAATAAAATAAAATAATCTTTCTAAATATGTCAATTGTATGTGCTTTTATCCATTGAATTATTTTTTATTGAGTTATTTTGCTTCGAACAGCCGAAAATGCGAAATATGATGTTTTTTTACAAAACTAAATTTTGCGCGTACTTTGTTTCGCAAAATCAAACTGACCAATCTTAATCAATATTCTTGAAATTGTACACTCAATTAAAAGTCACCTTAAACTACAACCAGGAAGATGTTCATTTCATCTCTGACCCATGGAAGCGAATTCCTTCAAAAATTATAAAGTAAGCAAAAAAAAAAAAAAAAAGCAACGTCTCCTTAATCGAAGATAGTTCCAGAATTATTTCAATATATAATGTGTGAAATTTCGATAATGTTTCAACGTCGACATTTTTTATGAGACTTTCAATTTTGGAAAAAACGAACTTAAAAATTACAAACTTAAAAAAAAAAACGTAAACAAAAATAGTGGCTTTTTCGTTCGTTCTCTTTCGAGCTAAATGGTTTTAAAAAAAACGTTAACTTGTTAAAGATATCTCTCCATTTTTAAAAGAATTTTGTCTGACTTTTTATTTTGAAGGATGATATTTCTTTAAATGAGGTTCAATATTATTTGATGGTGGTGGTGATGGAGCAATTCTTTGACTTATTTGTATTATTATATATACAATTGTGCTTAAAAAAAAGCTTGATAGATATTGGAATATAAATATGAAAAGTTATCTTTAAAAAAAAAAAAAATGATGGGTTACTGTTACTGTAAGGAAATTGAATAATTTTCAAAGAATTATGAAAAACGAATATTATTTGTTGAGCATTTACTTTTGAACTGCACTCTATACAAATGTCTAGTTTTTGTGGGATCAAAGTTGTTTATGATAGATTTTATTCCATTGAAAAGGATAAACTTTATGAGCAAGAATGATTGTAAATCATTACCTGATAGCTTTAAAACCATTTACATTGATGTGAAGGATTTAGAATGAAATCTCTCTTCTAAATAGAAAATAAAGAGAAAAACATTATCTATTATTTGGTTGAGTTCTTGTTGATTTATAAATCTGTCATCATTAAATCAGAAATATAGAGAAAATGATCTTTGAAGAAATATTGTCTAACTACAGGGCTTGATTTTGATAAAATTTTATATCCTTCATGCAGAAGCCTATAAATATAGTGGAGTTGTATAATGTAAAAGTTTTATGGGTGAACAGTAAATATTTTTATTTGGAGGAAAACTACTTGGATATTTATTATAGTTTTAAGGAATAAACATTTATGTTATAATAGTGAGCAGAAATATTATGATGACATAGATGATGAAAACAGCTTTTTAGGAGGGAAAATAACAATAGTGAATAAATTTTCTAAAGTTAGTGGCAGATGTAATTTTAGTACTTACAGATTGTAAAATATTATTGTAACAATCTCTGCATAAATCTCAGAGAAAATAAATTTTTTGTATGTGTTTGTTTTGGCTCAGGAAATGCACAATCTTTAAAAAAAAAGTATGATTTTGTAAAAAAAATACCCTGCTTCTATGAAATTATATAAAATGTTGTCTACATCATTAAAAATAGCATCTTTGAATTCATAACAATATTTCTACAATTAATATTTGATTGTATATAGATTTTTGATATTTTCAGACAAGTCTTTGTTCTACCAACTACTGTTAATTGTTTCAAGTTGGTTTATAAATGGAACAATTGGTGAAATGATATTTTGTCACTTGTAGAGAATGTTTTTTTCTTTTCAGATCTTTTATGCTGAATATATTATATTGAAATAATGTTTACTTGTATTACCTGTTCTTGAACATTTGAGATATTTATTTGATTTTGCTATCATTTTAAAGTTTAACCATTTCATGATCACATCAGAAAGAATATCTTTTTTTCTTTTTAACATCTATAATTTCTTAAAATTTTAAACCTAAGTTTATTACAAGACTGAGTAAATTGAAGTCATATTTTCAAAATTTCAAATTTCATAAATGTACAGTCTTCTTCATGTTTGAACATAATTGATTTAATATTATTTAATATCATTTGAAGTGTTATGTACATTTTCTTACTCCACATTAATTCTTTAAAAATTGACTTACAATGCAAATATTTATTTTTGTTAATTTATTACATACTTTCATGTATGTTATTTATTGTGTCATGTTCATCAGAAGCAATCAGTTGTAGAAAAATTATTTTGGTAATAAGAAATTTAGGAATGTGTAATTTAACCCATTGTACATCTTGAATCAAGGCATTCTAAGGTACCTCTGAGAGACAAATTACAGGAAATATATAGATATATATATAAGTAATATACAGTCAGCGTCCGAAGACAGTGGGTGTGGATTATTTGCGTATAGAATATATAAGAATTTAGAATTTATATAGGTTTATCCTTTTTTCTTCCTTCCATACACATATAGACTGTAATCCACATTTGCTGTTTTTCAACCTCAAGTTAAACATGTATAGTCATCTGATGAGACGGAGAGTATAATGATATTCTCCAGTGAAATGAATCTATGATGACAATTTAACCAGGTTTGAGTTTCCTTCTAATTGTACTATATATATATATATATATAGATAATTTATGCAGTTTTTCTTAGCAAATCTCAAGTGATTTTCTTTTAATACTAATATTACTTTTGCTATGTACACTTAAAATTCCTGTAGTGAATATGTAGATCTATACTTTTAGTCTTTTATTATAAATTTTGATGTATTTTTGATTTTAAGCTAATTTCTACTCTAAATACATTGCTTTATAATGGAGATTTTAAGCAGCTTTTTACAAGTAAAAATTTATGAATGAAAGACCATAAATATCACATTTACAATGAAACTAGCTTAATGCTTATTGTCTAATGAAATGGATAGCATAATCTGATTTCAAATCCTGGACAAATCTGTTTGCATTTCACCTTGTGTTGATGCTCTTGGGAAAGTCATGAATCCATTTCCTCTCCTCCCAGCTATGGATAAAAAAATGGGTTTTTAGACTAGGTATGGCAACCAGTCTAGGAGAAGGAAGACTTTGAATTCAAACCAACTGTACTCTGCTGAATAACTTACCTTGAATGTCATCCTGCCTGTGGCGTAGTGGTTAAGTAAATCCACACAATGAAATTAAACTTTATTCTGGACCTGTGTGTTGTCTTGATGTTTTGAAAATGTAAGTGTAAAAAATTTTATTTTAAGATAAATAAAAACAAAAATTAACCTCTCAGAATTTGTTTCAGCTAAATTCCATGATAACATTAACAATACATCACAAACATTTTATGGAAGAAGATTAGTATACTTAAATTGATTTCTCAGGATATTAGTTGATGTACTTGAAAAATGCTTAAGGATGCTTGTACAATGGGTTTTAAGTATTCCTAGAAATCATTTACTCTTTTTTTTTCAGTTATGTCGATTGTTTCAACTATAACACATAATAAGAGATCAGCTACCTACACAAATATTCTGGTTTAGTACATTTCAGTGATAACTTGCTTTAAAAATGTTGTACCTTTTTTAACTGTTTATTCAAAAATTGTATTAAAACATTTTACAACTATAATTATGTATAGACATAAATAATATTCTTTTATTGTTTTGGTTTTTTACTGCATTTTTCTGCAAATAAGACTTCTTTAAAAAAATTATTGCATTTTCTCTGTAATTTATTCAAATTAAAAAAAGAAAATGGATTTTCAGTTTTTATGACCCCTGTGTCTTATAAACTGTAAATATCTATCATTTAAAAGAAACATGTATTTAATGTCTTAATGCTTTTTAAAATCTTTTATTATATTCATGTTTATGTTAATTTTTTAAAAAATTTTAATTTTTTTTATTTTTTTGCTTTGCATTCATAAATTTTTGTTTTTCTATTTTTATTTTGCATGAGCTATTTTCTGTTGTCACATATTGCCGTTGTTTCTCCTTTGCAAGAGTGGTTCATAGTTATTATAGGCCAGTTTATATAAATTAATGGGCTGTAACTGCCAACTATAACAAAATAAATCTTAAATGCTTCTGAATTGTGTTTAGTATGTATAGCAAGCAAATTTGTTAGTTTATAGTTCTTGATATAATTGATTATTGGTGATTTTTCTCAGAATATTCATGTAAAATCTTGATCAAAACATTAAAATATTGTTTTATCTTTTAACCTAGAAATAAATTGTTTTTTCTTTGATATAAATTTGGTTGTGTTTCTAGAATCATCCTTGGTATTTATAAAATACATAAATTTCAAAAAGAATATTGTACTTATTAGATAATTTGTAGGCTTATTCTACAAAAGGATATTTTTCATTTTTATAATTATCTTTTGTATTTTCAATTTTCTTGTTGAAAGTATTTAAAGTAATATATCTTTTTAAAAACTTGTTTTTACTTACTGAAAATGTCAATTTGTTGTCAACCTTTGCTTTTTTTTAAAACATTTTTGTAACATCTCAGTTTTATAAATTTGATACAAGTTGATAGAAAATCAATCAATTAGACTGTTGAAAATCAAGTAGCCCAATGACTTGTCACTTTTTATATCTTTTAGTGACGTGTTTCATACTGTTCTGTATAGCTTTAAATCTGTTCATAGAGAGAATTTAGTTGAAATAACAGAAGTTTAGGCTTTATCAGATCTACAGTCTAATTGTATATCTTCTTGATCAGTATGTGATTCAAGAAGAGTGCAAGAAAATTAAGCATTTTTTCATTTATTATAACCTTTTATTTATTATAAGTCATGAAATTATGACTTTAGATGAAATTCTTTAAACTAGTTGGATTTGATTTATCAACAAATTTAACCTATCCTCTCTTATATTTTTCAGAGACATTTTACAACCAGGCTGTGTGTCTCTCATTTATATAAAGTTATATTGGAAATGTCATAATAGTCTAAAATTCTGCCAACTTAAATAGCCTAAAATTGAGACTGTAAATTTCTCTTTTCTTCTTTAAGGCCATGATATTTGATTTCTAATTCAAACATTTTTGTTATAATAATTCAGTATTAATTAATTTTCTTTACCTAGATGAGAAAATTTAAATGTTTATCTTCATACTTTCCTGTTAATTCAGTACAGAAATTACATTTAATCAGTTATTTTTATTAAATTAAAAAAAGTTTATCATTATGAAAATCTCTATTAAAAACCAATAATCACTCAGTGTGAAATGTTGTATTTGTTTTAATATTTGCTTGAATTTGTAATATTTATAAAAAGATTTTGAAAACTTATACAAAAAAATTAAAATAAGTAGCAACTTGTCAGACTGCTTGCATAGACACTAATGACTAGTTATTAACAATAATCCAATAAAGCAAAAACTAAGAGATTACTGTTTTTAAATCTTTTTTATTTAGTTTTGAAATTTAATTAAAAAATTTTTTTTTTTATAGATCTTTGCTTAAAGAAAGAATAAAAAACAAACTTATAGTATATTTTTAGACATTTCTAATTAAAACTATTTCTGTTGCTTGGTCAGAAGTGAGTCCATATTTATTTTGCTTTATTTAGATATTCATTTTGCTTAGCAGTAACATTTTTATTCAAATTTTTTTACTACCAACTTACAAAAATTATATTACTTCATAATTACTAATCTAGAATAAGTACTAACTTACTCATGAAAGTAAATAGTCAACTTAAAAATTGAATTGTTTAAACATTAAATACATTAAGTGGAATTTTGTATTCGTGAATTAGAAAAATTATATCTTCATAGGATTATTTTTAAAATTGGGATAGATATTTTTATCTAAATAACACCCTGATATCATTTTTCAATTTAAAGATATTGTCAGATTATTAAAAAGATTATTGTTATTTTAATAAGATTTAGATTTTTAAATGAAAAACTATACATTTATAAAACACTGGACAAATTTAAATAAGTGGTTAAAATTAAGTTTAAATTTAAACCTTTTAGACTGACAATATTATGCCATATGACTTAAATTTAAAAAAAAGTATTTGTGATTTTTGTGATTAGTATTGAAAATGAGTTAATTTTTTCTTTGTTTAAATTTTGATCTTGTTTATTTGACATGTATTCTTTTCCTATTCAAGTTTTTCAAATATAAAAGAATATGAGATGTCACTGTGTTTTTGCTTTAAATAATCATTTTTATATAATCATGCATCTATGAAAAGTTAAAAGAAAAAAAGATAAGTCTTGTTTACATAAATTGAATATTCACCAAGCTCATGATTACTTTTTCTGAAAAACATGAAAAACTATACCAGTATTATAATTTTTTTGGTTGTTGATTATCAAAAAGAACATTTTCAGTATAGAATGAAATCATGCATATAAACATAGCGTAAGTATTGAGGATCAGAAAATAATTTTTGTTCAATGCTGAGGCTTTTATCACTTTATCATCTTTAATGAACATCAAGCTTGGTGTTGATTCACAGACTATATCATTTGGTTGGTAGAGCTTAAAATACATTGGTTGTATTCTCTCCAATAGGGGTAACAAAAAAACAACTCACTTAAAGAGGTTTCTTGAATATGACACTAAACTGCATTTGGTGATGAAGTTCCATTTCTGGAGATTTGGATAGTCTACAGAACTCTTTTATTGCTATTACTCCCATGCCCACTAACCCAGAGTGGAAGTACCTGTTAGGGTCTAATCTATGGTTTAAATACATTTTTAAAAAAATTATTTGTATCAGATTGGAATGCTTGAAACCATATACTTGTGTGCAAACAAGCAATTATTATTAAATAGGAATACGTAAAATTATATAAGATTTTTTAACTTTATATTTTTTTGTAGTCATTCAATAATAGTTTGTTTGAGATGATCACTAAATTAATTTTCATCATCTTTTACAAAATTTTATTTGTAAAATAAAAAAGTCTTTGAACCACTCTTGCAAAATGTTTGCTTAAGTTTTTGTTTATTGATTGCACCTTCATTTTTTTTTCTTCTTTATGCATGTTGTTCTTGCTGCTACTGCTGTCATGATTATTGTCATCACTATGATCACAGGTTATTGAAGGCAAACTCTTTGATGAGGTCTCTGCAACAATGTCTGATTGGGCAGATAAAGTAAGTGATACTAGAAATATGTATCTGATCATCTGTTATCTGATGACTTAATTTTTTGCTTGCTTTACCTTATTCTAAAAATGTTTTAATCCTTATTTAAACAACCATGCTTTATGCCTTTCATATCTAGAATGTACATATATCACATGGACATGTGTGTGCATTCTCTTTATTGATTTTTGTTCATTGATAAATCATGCATCCTTTTATTTCCTAATGAATCTGGTCATGGTCCTTTTTATATTACTGATATTTTTTATTATTTAAAAGAAGATTAAGTGTGTAGTCGATTTTTGACAGTCTTTTTAGACTTGAGTTTAAAAGAGAAGGGTTTTTTTAAAAAAGAATAATAAAACTTATTCTGCACACTAATCTATTGTTAATTGATAAATTCTGCCCGACTGTTTTATGCTGAACCTCCGCAAAACCATATTTCTCTTTACTGGACACATCTTGTAACACTGTAAACCAAATTGTGTTTGCCTACAGTCATTTGTGTTTATAAGGCTTTTGTTGTTGTTGATTTTTTTTTTGTTTTTTTTTTTTTTGTGTATGTGTGTTTGCTTTCTTTTAGTGTCACTTGATAATAAAGTGTTGCAGAACTTTAGCTGAAGTGCTGAAGGTACTTAAAAATACTGCCAATAAGTCATAATAATTGATGATTCTGGAGAGCAATAAAGGCCAACTTAATTGAATAAATGTTATGCTCAACATTATTCATGGACTGGACAATAAAATAAGTTAACAAGTTCTTTTTCTTTATCATCCAGATATTTGAAATAGGCTTTGATATTTCAGACACCAAGTTATGGATAATTAACTTTTCTTTAACAGTTATTTCAATCATACAATCATATATCTGTGTTTGTGTTTATATATATATATATATATATATATATATATATATATATATATATATATATATATATATATATATGGATGATAAATCGAAGAATTATTGGCCAATTATCACTGTTTGGTATTATTTTATTAAAAGTTACTAAAAGTTCTGATAAAAAATCCCCATGTGTCTGACATTGTAAAAATATGAAAAATTGTAAAATAAAAGGTAACTAAGAAGATGAGTTGGAATCTCATCTGAAAATATCTCAGGAATATATGTCAGTGATTTGAAATTTTGGATGTATACAAGCTGTTAGTCAATGTCTGACTTTTAGCTTCTGACATTCATATCCATAGTTCTGGTAAATTGGCTTTATGCTTCATTTAGCCTTTCTCTAAGATAAAAATAAACTTTTTTGAAACACAACCAACAAACATTATTGGAAAATAAGAATCTTGATTGATCGCTGATGATAGATACTCTAAATTGATTTAGTTTCAATTTTCTCTTAAATAAAGCAAACTACTTCAGGCATCAGAAATACAGTTCTGGTAAGAATAATGTATCTTTGTGATGAAATATTCATTTAGCTTTTCACTAGAAATAACATAATAATCTGAGCATATTTAACTTTAATGGATGCAAAATTATGATTTTTCTTATCTGATGATTGTAACATTTATTTGTTTTTAGGTTGTTTTTTTTTATTGTTTATTTCTGAACTTATAGGAACAATAATATATTCCTAATTTTATACACAGTTCTTCAAAGCTGATATAATAGTTTACTTGAGATTCTTTGAGTACTAATTCTTAAAATTTCTCTATCTTATGCTTTGTTGTTGGGTCTTAGAATATGCTAACTGTACCTTCTGCAGAGGGATAATGTCCCCTTCAAAATGGCATCTGATGGTAAGGCTCTAATTCTAAAGATCTGGCAAGTGTGGAGTACCTTTTCATTAACATTACTCCCTGGTTCACTCTGACTCAGAGCAGAAGTACCTGTTTGGGTCCTATCTATAAGTCAAATAGATCTGTTTCAAAATTATTCATATTTGATAGGACTGTGTAAAATAAAATCTCTGAAAAAACAACTGGACAAAAAATGTAAATTTGAACATGATTCTCTTACTTCTTGGCATAAAATAACCCTAGTTATGTTGATGTACCATCAAAATCAATCAGTCAATTAATCATTTCTTTATCTTAATAAGAAGTCAGAATATATCTTTGGACTGTTTAAAAGTGACATTTCAAAAGGGCAGTCAGATTTGCTATGTGTCTATTAATGTAAAGAAAAAGAAATTTGTGTTCTACATGATCCATATTTATCAAGTTTAAATTTAAAACTGATGGTTGGATGTCTGCCATGTGTGTCTACAAAAATAACTGTCATTATCAGTGAGTCATCAAAAACAAAACAATTCAAAGAACTCCTTAAATTTATATAAACTGCCAGGTTACAGCTTATACATATCTAATTGCAAAAAAGAAATGTCATTCCAACAAAACTATCACCATTCTGACTCAGACCAAATATAAATGTTCATTAGCTATGAGAAAAAAAATCGGTTTAGATTATGTGTTTATGATTATTGTTCTGCAATTAGTGGTACCTCTATAGTCTTTTGTCCTCTGTATTACCAATAACTTTTGGTCGTATAGAATAAAACAAACATAGAAGAAATATCTAAGATCAAAATGTTATATTTGTTAAACCTGATATACATTTAAATTTATTTTTATAATGCTATTTGGTGATATTTGCTTGCTAAAAACCCTTGTTCTTTGCTTTGATGTTAAACTCATTTAGAATATTTGGCACATATAGAGATTGCAAAGGCAGTAAATTGTCCTTTCATTTTATTTCTATAAAAAATTTACAATTCTAATGAATCTTGATAAAATAATGAATAGTAGAAATGCTTGTGGCATAAGTCATAGAAAATGAACTTGGTGACTCAGCTCAAATCCTGGATGTGAGGCTCTTTGCTTTTTACTTTGTGCTTATGCCCTTGGGAAAGGCACAGATCCATCTCTTATCCCTCCAGCTATGGGCAAATAGTAGGGTGTACCGAGTTCTTTAGCGTTTATATAGCAACCAGTATAGAAGAAGAAAAATTCTGAATTCAAACCAGTTGTACTTTGCTTAAAAACTGACCTTATGTCATGCCCTGCCAATGGCTGAGATGTTGGGTAAATATAAACACCAATGAATAGAAAATGACTGTAAGGTTGTAAATAATGAGTGAAAGTAGCTAAAATGTTTATTTTGTTTTATATAAAGAATAAGTGAAAAGTTACAAGGTACAAGAAAGTAGACTGGACTAAGATCTTGAAAGAAAAATTTAAATTACAAAAGTTTGTAGGATATATCTATGCAGTGTTGATCTTATATTAACAAACTCTCAGTTGTGTGTTAAATCCTTTTTTTTTTTGTTAATTTTTTTTTTTCAGTCTGTTCTTATCCTAACTTTTACTTTGTCATCTACTGTGGAAGTAATTGAACTTAATTTCCCTATTCTTTCCACAAGTATTTTCTTGTGTTTAGTGTGCTTAGTTTTATCAAAATTTCTTTTCCCTAGAAAGTTAAAAAGGCTCATGGAACCTTTTATGGGTTTTGAAGTGTAGATATTTATTCATAATTTATGTTTCTTAAAATCATAGTAAAAGGAAGTGAGTGAATGTCTTTACATATGCAGGACACCAAATGAATGCATAACTTTTCTTACCTGTGGTTAGTTTTTTCTAGTTCACAGTCTTTTTCTCTTGTTACAGATCCTTGGCTCACTTGAGTTTTTAAAGGGAAAACAAGTTCATGAATTAAAATAGACATAATCAAATAATCAGGTCATACAACTAATCTATAAAATCAAATGCTAATTAATTTATTGCTTGGCCAAAATTATATTTCTTTATAAGATCGAATAATTAACTCGTATCTAACCGTAATGAAAAAATACTTTGTTACATTCATTTTTTATAGCTTTGGGAATCTAATATCAATGGATTTCTTTCACTTATTTTTCCTTCCTGGAGTAAAATATTAAAAACACAAAACCAAGAAGAAAGAAAAAAATTGTGATTTAAATAATTCAATGTTAGTTTATGGTTTTTGTATGTTAGAAACAAATGCAGAGAAAAATGAAATTAGCCAACAATTAAAGGAAAAAAAATGTGGGGACTTGGATAGAATGAATAAATTTTTAAATAACAAATTAGAAAAAATAAAAACATATTCTAAAAATCTTTGTTGATGAGAGAGAGAGAGAGAGAGAACAATCAGTTGGAACACATTATCTCTCTCTCTCTCTCATGAAAATGTTGCTCCCACAGAATAACAATTTTGACTGATACCTTGTATTTTTTGTGGGGGGACCCTCCACCAAAAAAAAAAAAAAAATCATGCATCTCTTGTGTTATGACCAGATCATTACTTGTTGCAGGATAAAAAGGTATGTTGGTCCCTCTCTCACATTTTTTGATTGTCTACTTTTTCAACATTTTCCTCAATAGTTCTTGAACCTCTCCAGATGTTCCCCTCCCCACATGCACTTTATTTTAAAGTTTTATTTTTGTTTGGTTATCAGCTATTCTTCCTTGACACATTTTACTTCTCTTTATTTATCATTTTGTTATTGCACCTTTCTCCGCCTTTCTCACTTCAATTAATAAAGCCGCAGTATTTCATCCTTTTCCCTCAAACAATAAAATTAACTTTATAAATTATATGGGCAACCACTTTTAAAACATTTGTAAAACTTAATTGTTTTTTGTTTTTTTTTAGATGTTATGGAAAAAATTGCCACCTACTGTTTTATAAACAGAAGGAAATAATAACTTTAAAAAAATTGCTCTATTTATATTACATTTTTTCACAATATCTAAGCAACTTCACACTTTCATTCTCAACCTCTTCACAACTGCATTTATTTTTTATTTTCTTTTGAGGACAGCTTTAAAACTAAAGTTTAAATTGAAGTTTACAAACTCTGATGTCATTACTCTCAGGTCCACTCTGATCTGAAGTGCTAGTGTCTGTCAGGGTTCCATATATGTGTCAAATAGATCTATTTAAAAATAATTCCTAATTGATAGGACTGAGTATTAAAAAACACTCTTAAGAAGCAACTCCACAAAAATGTAAACATGAATGTAATTCCCTAATATCTAGGCATAAAATAACCCTAGATGGGTTGACTGACATGCTGTTAAAATCAATCAATCATTCACAAACTCTGAGATTCCATATGTAGTGTTTGTGGATGAAATTTGTAAACATTTTTCTCAGGAAAGGAAAACTTTCATTTTTATCCTCATTACTGGTATGAGGAAGGCACTGCTATGTTATTGTCCAGAATATAAGTTATTAGTTGTGAAGAATCGTTACCAACATCCCTTAAATATATGGTTCCCTTACTGACAATTATGATTGTCATTTAAAACAAAGAAGTGCATTGCTGGCTTTTGTTTCACTTACAGAAATTGGCTACAGCTTTTTGTTAAATGAATTCATTAAAGGATCAATGTTACAGTCTAGATAATTATTGTAAATTTTGTTAACTTATTGTTATATAAAGTCTTTCTAAATCTTATATAAAATTGTATAGAGTAGATATGTTAAGTCCTGTAGTTGAGCAAATTATGTTATGGATAGTTTGATTTTAATTTGAGCTGGTTTTAATTTGTTAGGCATCCTGTTAAAGGATATGAAAAGTGAAGAGCAAAACATTTTTGGGGATTAGTTTTATATTGTGCCAATTAATATTCTACTAACTGAATTGAAAGTTTTATTATTATTATACTACAGTGTGTGTAACCAGTCTCTTGTAGATTTTTTTTGTTGTTATTCTGCACTATTTAAGAGAATTTTGTCAGGTTTCAAACTCAATTACTTACATCTGATTTCTAAAGTGGCTTTAATGTATAGTTTTGTATTTTTACATGGCCTTATTGCTTCTTGACAATCTAATCAGCTCAACATGATGAATTGCTAAATTGTTTTTAATACATAGAAAATCTTCCTTTTTTTTTTAGTTGAGTTTTCATCTTGAATTTAATCATTCTTCAAACTAGAGATTAAAGGGGTTCTGTTGTTGCTTGCTATGAAGGTAAGCTTTAATAAGAACAAAATCTTTGTTTAAGAATACAGTTGAAAAGCTTTATTATATATTAGTTTGTACATGGATTATCATATACACTTTAGAAGATCTTACAAAATTATGTGGGTTCATGATTTCTTTTCTTTATTTGGCTGTGATACATTTTAATCTTACTGAACTTTTAGTCTTTCTTTTTAAAGAGGTGATCAATAAAATTGGATACATGTCAAGGTACAAGAGCTTTTAATACTAAATCTGGAATAGATTTTACATATACATTTAGATACTTATTCTAAAATGACATTGAAATCATTCATCTTTGCAAAAAAATTAATGAAAGAGAGACATTTCTGTTTGTCATATCAAACTACTAAAGAATTTAAATGTCTGTAATAAAAGCATTTTCAATTTTATTAAATTGAGAAGATAGAAAAATTTGTGAAAAATGATACTGCCTTTGAAAACAAAAATATAAAGAAGGAAAGAGCTGAATAGATTTATTTATATCAAATTTTGTAAATGCTTTCTGTCTTCTACATTTTTTTTTTTTTTTTTTTTTTTTTTGAATGATGTAAAAATATTATCGTTCTTCTTTATCTTTGAATAAAGTTTATTATACAGTGAAAATTTCAAATCAAAATTCAGCTAACTTTGTCTAGCTTCAGACTTATTGATCCAACCTCATTTGTAGAATTTCAATGGGAATAAGCCATTACACTTTTATTTCTATATTTATAGATACATAAACAAATGTCACAGAGTTCACAAGCTCATAAGTTCACTGAGTAGTACTTTGTAAATGATTCATCAAAATATCTACTGGGCATTTTTTAAAAACTTATTTCATAATTTGTCGATTAGTTATTTTGTGTCCCCTCTCCCCTCAGCATATATATTTATTATTGAAATCTATATTTTTGTCTATTTAGTGTTTGAAGTCAACACATTTTTTTTTATTGATCCTCCTATATTGTGACTATATTATTATAGGTACTAATGTATGTCTATTAATTGTGGGAGAAAACAGCACCAACTACACTTTGGGTTATAATAGTCCCAATCTTTACTAATGCTACTTGGTTATTCATTTATGACTGCATATTACTAACCAGTCAATAATAATATTGTTAGTCACTAGTGGAATGTTTTTTAGAATATTACCTTGAAATCATCAGCATGATCAATAATCTTTATTAGTAACATCTGCAATTTGTTATTGGTATTAGGAAGATTACAAAGAGTTCATATAAAAAGCGATCTTAACAAAATGCTAGATGCTAGCTTTGAATTAATGTATATAAACATAAATGTATATAATATGTGGTTTACTTTGTTTAAGTGGGTGTTGGAGACCTCCCCCATAATTAAGAATCGCTCGAGTACTTGGTGTACTGTGAATGGTTTGTTCTGGTTTGTATTTTTGTGACCATTTCTCCATTTCTTTGCCATTTCATTTTTCCCCTTTCTCTCTTTCTGAGAGCTGAAGAATGGATCCTCTGAAACATTGTGATAACAATATAAATTGTATGAAGAAGAGTTTTAATTGTCCAAATGATTTCTGGTATGTGTGTACATTCTTTATTCACACACTTGTGCATTAACTTGAATGTCTAGACAGTAAAGTGTATTCATTTATTAGCGATTGAATATAAACTTTTCATTTGAAAGGAAGACAGCATGTACCTGATGTTCTTGATTAATTAATTTTTGCTAACAAAAAAATAATTCTAAGTGTGAATCTTGATAGCAACAAGAAATTAATGAAGTTAATTGAGAATAACCTCTGATTGATTGACAATGGAAACAATTATATTCTTTGAAAAGTTATCCTATTAATTCCTTGAAAATAATTTGATCTGTTGTAAAACACTTCATAACCTACAGTTAATATTATTGACAGATCTTGAAAGTGTTGAAGACTCTCTTCACAATAGGGGAAAAACATGCATTTATCCCCCAAAATATTGATTTTTTTTCACTATGATAATTTATAAAACTTATTAATCAATTGCAATAATTATTGTAGCACCTTTTCAAAGGTGTTAAATGATTAGTTTGTATCTTGTCTGAGATAGTTATATATTCACTAGTGCCAAATCAGTGTTCAAACCCAGATAAAAATTAGGATTTCAGTCTCACTCCTTTAATATATTTATCTATAATGGCAGTAATATTTCCTAATATTAATCATGCTAAAGACAAGCATAGAATCAATAATAGAGATGGGTGAGATAAAATGATATTGGGTGTGTGCAAAAGTCTCCAACACTCACTTCTTTGGTGTCTAAAGACTAAATTATTGAAAACTTCTTTTTTTTCTCTCTGGAAACCTTTGGACATATCTACTGTAATAAATGTATGTACAAGACAATATAATACATAGAATAGAAGATAAATGTATATATACTAGTAGGTATTTATATATTCATCTAAACCTCCTCTGCCACAGTCAAGATGTGACACAAGATCAATTTCTAAGTGGAGTAAAGCTGGTTTGAATTTAGAGTTTTCCTCCTTCTAGACTGGTTGTCTAACCAAGTCTAAAGAACCTCGTCTTTTCTACTCTTTACCCATAGCTGGCAAGAGAACAGATGGATTCATGTCTTTCCCATTGGAATTTGCATGAAATGAAACACAGTCTCTTCCAGGATTTGAACTTGGGTCACCAATTCCATTTCCTAAAATGATAACTCCTATGCTAAGTGTGCCTCTATTGGTAGGTATGTAGGCCAATCAAGTTAAATGTTTTAAACTCTGTAAGGTTGGAATTAAGTGTTAAAGAGATGTCTTTTGCTGACTCATTTCCAAGGAATCATAATACTGGGAAAAAGTCTGAGAGAAGAACTGATAATTAGTGACTAACCAAATATATTTGCAGCAAACCTGTAATTACATATAACTATTGTAACAACATATGAAAGTGGATCAATAAGTTCAAAGCTTGATATAGTTATCTGAATTTAATCCGAACATTGAATAATGTTTGATCTGTGTAATCTATGGAGAAGTATTGGTTTAAGTGCATTGATAGAGAAGTGGGCTATGTTTTAAAAATAAGTATTTTTATGTAAAATAAAAGCTTTCTTTATCATTAGATTAGAGACTTACTGATGTATCAGAATAGATTTAGTATATTATTCTAACTTTATATAAATACTGTGACATTATGTGTTGGGTTTATTAAATACATCAAACATTTCATTTGCTCTAATGATTACATATTAATGATTTCATGTTTGTGTCAAAAATATCCACATTAACAAGCCACTAAATTTTACTGTGGGACAAATTCCTGGTTGGTTTTTCCCAGTTAAGGTGGTTTATTACTGGGCTTGTTTCTATTTTGGATGAGACAAAACAAAAATGATTGAAGACCTGGTTCTTAGAGATCTTTCTCATAGACACTAAAAGGAATAGTCTGTTGAAATACTATTGGCAGTATGCCAATGGAACTAGGCTATTTTTGCAAAATTGTGTCTAAAGTGCATTACTTAAAAAAAAGGGCCTTATGGCACATTTTTTCTTTGTGGAAAGTGGACTCAATACAACTTAAAATGATTGCAATCATCATGGGACCAAATGAGCTATTATGTATTCTGTTTTATTCTCCAAGAACTCTAAAACCATAATGTCATTATGGCTTGATGAACATTTATCTGTCTGTTGTTGTATCTTTATTAATATCCTGATTCAAGATAACTTATGGTACCAATTTTAGCAATTCAGCAGCCAAAACTTCAGTTCCTTATTTACTAATCATTTCATCATCATTAGTCTCTTTGTGTACAATTAGTGTATTAGCCTGGGTAGTTTCTCTTGGTCTCTATACCAATTGTGTCTTTATCTATTTTTCAATAAGTGACCAATATTTTGGGGTTTTTCAATTTCCTTTAGTTGCTATTAAACTTATTTAATATATTTTATCTTAGGGAATTTTGTAATTTTTTCTCTGATTTAGAAACATGGCAGAATATGAGGAAGGGGATGTATAATATTTGAGGTAAATTCATTTTTCCAAACAATGTTATGGCATTTGTCTGCCTTATGAGAATAGGGATCTGCACTTGGATCTCAGTTCAGGCCTGGGAAAGGTTGTATGGAAGACTAACAATTGCTCATGCAACAAGTCTTTCCTGTTCACAACACCAATGATGTCCAAAGGAAGGGCAAGTTGCTATAAAACTTGGCATGAGTGTCACTGCTAGAGTTGCTAGAGTGAGGTTGAACTCCAGTTTCTAGTTTTGGATTCAGTTTTTCTTCTTGATTGGATGCCCTACCAAGGCTCAATAGCTCAGTCTACCCTACTATTTTACTCATTGCAGGAGGATGGAGAGTAGAAGATGAGTGCATGCCTTTCTCAGGGGCATTAGTTCAAAGTGAAATGCAAACAGCCTCATCTTGATTTTGAACTTGGCTTGCCAAATTCATTTTCTTTAACAATAACCTCTATGCCACCCTTATCTCTACCTAGAGATACAATGAATTAACAACAGTTTCCTTATAAGATTGTAGATCTGGTTGGAGTTTTAGAATTTCTTGATTTGTTATACACGGACTATGTATGAAAATTCTGTTTTTTAATTAGTGATGTAACAACAAATCAAAGAGGTGCTTATGGCATAAGGTTATTGTCATAGGAAGTGGGTTTGATTACCCAAATTCAAATTCTGAACAAGGCTGTTTGCATGAATACCATTGGAAAAAGGTATGAATCCCCTCCAGCTATGAGTAACTAGTAGGATAGACTGTTCTTTTTAGCCTTAGTATGGCAACAAGTCTAGAAGGAAAACTCTGAATTCAAACCAATTATGGAACTAGTGAAGAAGACCAACACATAAAAACAATCCATCTCTTTTGTGTATACATATCAACTGTCTTATGTGAAAAATGTTTTGAAACACATTGGCAAATTAAAAAAAGTACATATAACTTAATGAGGAAGCCCTGTTTATGTTCCATTTACTCATGTGTTTGTATACAATTATAAATGAAATTATTGGCACTGGGTTAGTTTTTTCAGTTTATGGAGAAGAAATTTGAAAATATGTATCAGTTAAATTTTGATTTTAGAAGCAGTAATCAGTGTTGGGTAGATGAATATGCAAAAATGTTCTAGAATTATCATCTAACAACTAACAACAAAATTAAAAAAAAATGTTATTTATTAAATTAATGACATGAAAAAGTATAATCAGGAAAAATATAATTTTTTTTTTATATATATATAAGTATTAAATGGTAAATATTAATATATTATTTTTAGAAAAATTCAAAGTAATTACATCAATCACACTGTATTTATTTACATCATAAATTATAGAATTCTTTTACTAGTAAGAGTTCTGCATATTTATGGTGAAGGCATTTGAACATTATTTAGAAATTAGAATCACACTTATTGGAGCCTACAAATTAGGCAGTGGATATGTAATTTCCCAAAATCAACTGTTTCAAATATTATTGTAAAAGTCAAGAGAATGAAAACTTGAAAATAACCCCTGGTATGGTACCACCCTGTCAGCAGGCTTAGTCTGTATCCTCTGCTAAGGGGGTAAGATTCCCCCTTAAAAGGACTGTCCTGGATATGACACTAAACTGCATTTGATGGTGAAACTTCAGTTATGAAGAGTGTGGAATATCCCTTTGTTACCATTATTCCCAGGTTCACGTACAATGATGATACCTGTTAAGGACCCATTTATGAATCAAATAGTTCTGTTTAAAAATTATTGATATTCAATAGGACTGTAGGCCAAAAAATACTTCTTAAGAAACTACACAAAAAATGTAAATATAAACATACAATGATTGTCAATCCCTAATTTCTAGACATAAAGGAACTTTAGTTGGGTTGAACATGCTGTTAAAATTGGTCTATCTCATGAGGTAAAAAGAAACTGTTGGTGACATTAGAAAATAACCTTCTAAGAACTGTGGAAAATAATACAAATACTACATCTAAGAATCTCTGGAATAATTTGGAAGCCACTGGAGTGAAAGTAACATGAAATACTGTAAATGTCAAGTAAAAAATGGTCTATCAAACATAGCAGCCATTTATATCTCTCCAATAAGAAGCATGCAATGCAGCAAGGAAGGTAATCAACATTCTCTATTTTTCATTTGTTGCCCAAGTGCTTATAAATTTTATGTTCAACACTGAGTTCAGTGAAGTAAACTGTTGATGCTTCCTGCAAGATATCACACAAATTCTCAGACAATGCTGTTACTTTTGTTAAGGGGTCAGCTAATTATCTTTGAATGTCAATCAATTATACATCATTGATTTCTTCATTTATAAACATGGTTTTGATAATGGCTTCATCAAGAATCAGTCTCTTTAAGGGTCTTGTAGTGAATCAAAAAGGGGCGTATCTGTGAAGCAATTAGATATGAATATTACTTTCACCTCTCTATAGAAGTAGAATGCTGTTTCACTTTTTTCTTACTGGGCCTAACATTCAGCTGCTAGTAAACTTGATTTCCAATGGATAGGGCTTTTCTTAATTATCAGCTTTGTTGCGATCATACATGCATTTTCTCAACTGTCAGATTTTGTTTGTTTCAGAAATATATTTTTCTTGACTTTTTATTCTTACAAGATATATGCTTTGAATGTCCAAGGAATTGATTCTCTATCTTTTCAATGCTATTACAGCTATTATCATCCTAAGATTCATTTTTGATAAAAAAAAGGACAGTCTGTTCTGATATCTTTGTCACTTTCTTTGAAACCTGAGCTTTTGTTTTACCATTCTTTTTGCATAACCACCTATCTCACTGAAATTAGTTTTTGGCCACTGTCTTCAAATTCATTATAATCCTTCCATTTCTTAAGCTCTTTAAAGATAGTATCAAACATTCCTGGAGAATGTGAATAGATAGTCAAAACTTCTTCAGGTTCAATCTCTTTTCAATTCTTAACATTCTCCCTCAAGTTAATGCTTAAGGCTTTATCAGAATATTTATCTATTCTTAATTTGATTTTTTTTCCTGCCCAAGAAATGATAGTGTATTCAGCCTAGTCATCATATTTATTGTTTTTAGAGAGTTTGCTTCCTGGATAAAACTTGTGCATCTTCATTGCAGTTAACAGTTGACCAGCAACATTTATTTCATTAATCTCTGATGATTCATCAACTCATCATTGCTTTTTTCTTCAGAAATATAAGCCTCTGAACTTGAACATGTTTCCTTTATGTATACTAACTTGTGTTTCATCATCACCATTTTACCTTTAATACCTTTTATTCAACCAAGTCTTTTCTATGCGTATACATCATCTCTTTTATAATACACTGAATCACCATTATGGAATATTTGTAAAGTAAAGTTTTTTTTTGTTTTTACTCTTGATGTATATTGAATTCATTCATTGAATTCTCCTGGATCACTTTCCCCTCCCCCATATCAATAAACTGAGTAAAGTGCATTCAGATTGTTTAGAAGAATTTCAGATTTCAATGTATCATCAAGAGCTGTCAATTTATCATGGAGAACAGTCAAGAAATTAGGATTCTTGCGAAATACTAGCTGATTTGGAGAATGACCATGCACATTTGTTAAAGTATTTTTGGCAATGACTGCCAATGACAATGTATCATTTAATGAAAATTTTACATCTTCCATTACTTTATTCAGTCATTAAAGCGCTCATTTATCCCATTGCTCCATTAGCTATGCACATATCAAACTTCTCTCTCATCTCTCAAAAATCATCTATGGAAAATTCACTCATGTAGTCACTGAATACTCCTTTCAATTATACTGCTGAAATCACAATACCCCTTCTCTTTGATAAGCTCAGTCAGTTTAGACTAGTGAATACACTGACTGTATCTCTGCAGAGGGGTAAGCCACCCCCTCCTCCTAAACTGCATCTGATGGTGAGGCTTCAGTCCTGGATCTTTGGAAAATGTGGAGTACCCTTTCATTGCCATTACTCTCAGGTCCACTCTAAACTGGAGTGGTAGTACCTATAAGGGTTCCATCTATGTCTGTTTAAAAATTATTTGTATTTGATAGGACTAGGTGGGGGGTAAAAACTCTTATGAAACTACAAGGCAAAAAACCTAACCTAGGCATAAAATAACTCGAGACAAGTTGATATGCTATTAATTAATCAATCTAGATTGATGCTTTTCAACAAACTGACTTGGTCAGGCTGCTCACAATCTTGAAGGCCCTAACCTTGTTGTATAACCTTTCTAAGTGATTTATGTAGGTTTTGATGGATATATTGGCTGGTCTCTAGTATTCTTCAAATTTAGCAGATGTACCTCCTCTGGTACTCGTCTTTCTGAAAGAGTTCATTTAACTGGTAATTAGTTTGTCAAGACCATCATCTTTGTTGAACTCTTCACTTAGTAATTCTTGTGATGTTTTCTAGCTCTGCCATCTAAAGATAAGGTGATAACTGGTACTTGTTCTTATCAACAATTTAGGTTCTTTCACCCATGTATTTACCAGTTTTCAAGGCTTTTTTTCAAATTTGCCTTTTTTTTTTTTTCTGAAAATGTTGCAGAGAAAAGGTTTTAAAAAATTGAATGTATTTTCAGTGTTATAATCTGTTAGAAGAAGGGGAAAAAAATTGAAATTCGTTTTCTTTCCTACACTATTTTTGCTTGGCATAAAAGTGTTATTCTATTTTTGTTTTGTTTTCTCTTCTCTGAGCACTCAGTCAATGCAAATCAAGTTAAAAGGATTCCATTCTAAAGTAAGCTACTCAAATGTGTAGAGAAGTTTTTATTTCCTAATATAAAGAATACTTGGTATTGGTTGGAATAAGTAGATGAACACAGTGACAACAATATTATTTTGTAGTGTAACTTTTGAACAATTCAGTACAAGGGATGAAATAACAGTTTTCTTATGGTGTAACAAAATACAAATGTATGTGTTACAAAATTCTAACATTTTTGTCTTGGTATTTTCATTATCTAAAAAAAAAAAAGACATAATGATATGATGAGAACATTGTAAAGAGTTTTGATGAATGAATTTAAAGAAATACAATATAATTAACCAGTAAAAGATTTCTCTGTGTTAAATGTTTTAGAAGTACTTGTTTGCTATAATGGTGCATGATATTTTAGAAGTTATTTGCTGTGAATATTAGAATTTCAACTACTTCAACTGATGTGTTGTAAATTTTCAAAATGGTGGTAATCTGGTTGTGAGAAGAGGCAAGCAATAAAAGTGGCAAGATTATGTGGTTAACTGAATATTCATATGCTGTAAAAGAAAGAAAGAAAATAATATTCTGATAAAGGAATTTGTAAACTTAAATGAGTTATGTTCAGTGTATTTTCTTGTACATTAATAAGCAAATTGATAGTTCTGAATCATAATATTATCCCATTCATATTGGCATGGAATCATTCTGAAACTTGTTTCCAAGGACACTAATTTTGTCCATATGGTTGGGTGCCAGTGATTCGTTAGCCAAACTCCATGTTGAATGTCTGAAGATTTGGCGTCATCCATCATTCACTTAGAGAATTTGGGTCTGGATTTTCTCAAATCTTTGCAACACTAGCAATCAGATTGATAAAAGTAACCTTTTTAGCCATTAATCTTATTCCTTATTTAATTCCCAAGGAAACTTATCAAAATAATGGCTTATGTTGATTTTTGACACTATTAATGCAATTAATAACATTGACATCTCTGAATCAAAATGATCTTTATGGCTTTGCTTGGAAAGTGCTTGCTTTACCAGCACAATTTTTTCTAAATACAGGCAGACCCTCCTCTGAGATAGGTCAGAACTTTTAAGTTATTTACTTTGCTCCCCCTTAAAAGAAATGTATATATTTTTTTTTATTTGATTTTCTCAACTTCATATTAATTTTCCAAAAATAACTTTAGGTAAAACAAGATGTCCTGCAGAACCATGCAGCGGCTCATAATACTCCATCTTACTGGTCATAATTATATCTAAATGATCTTTGGCCATATCAAATCTCTTGTTCTGCTAATTTCCTATGTATTCCAGAAGCTATGATTGACTATTGCTCTAAATTTGTTACCCACATAGCCAAAAAATTGTGTTGTTTGATAGTAGACTGCAGACAGTTCAAACAGAAGTTTTGTTTAAGCACTCTCTAGATAAATCATCTGAAAAGATGACAATGTGTAATAACTAACGGTGCCTACCATTTCAGTTGTCTTCTACTTTCTTTGTTGAATGTTATCTAGTTTAAAAATAGTTTTTCTTATGGCTGCCCTAATAACCTATGCAATGAAAACCCTGTACTGTTATTCTTAGGCTTATATGTCATTGCTGTTTTGCAGAGGAAATTTCTTCTTTTTATTGCATTTTTCTTATATCCCAAGTCAATCTAAACATGATGTAGTAATTTCCTTTCTATCATTAGTGAATTTGTAACCATTTAGTTGAAACTGGAGTTCACATTGATGCTGGCTCATTCCATCTTCATGTTGATCAACAATAATGCTCCCTGTTGAAATCTGATAATTTCCATGTGAAATGTCAAATCTGATTAAAAGAGTGGTGTCTATTTACTTATAATATTGGATTCTTACAGAATTCCAGACTCAAGATATCTGAAAAATCATGGTTAAGAAATGTTAGGATAATTTTTAAAATCTGAATTTATAAAAGTTAAAAAGTTTCTCTGTTCTTTCATGCCCCACATTACTGCCCACCTTTAGTGAATTTGAAGAGGTGGCTTTAAATATTACTTAATATTTACTTTTGTTTTCAGGTAAAAGAGGGCACTCTGCTGAATGACGTTGGTACCTCCATGAGCGGCTTTGCTTCTAAAGTAAGTGCCACACCCACTTTGGGTGTTGCTATGTCAACAATTTGTATGCCTAAGGGAATGGCAATTTTATCACCATTTTACCTGGTGGAAATTAACAAGAATTTGCATGTTATTTCTCTTCTCTTTCTCCAATGAATATCTTGATGTTTTAAGTTTTCAATTATTTGGGAAATAAATATTTAGTTGCTTGTGTGTTGATAATATTAATTAGTATATACATCATATCTGGCAGTTTTCCTATAATATTTCTGTTTTCTTATCAGAAATATATGCACAATACTGTAGCACTTCTTACGATCCTAAAGATGTATCATATACTTTTTCCTTGTGTAACTATGAACAGCTTGGAAAAGTAAACAATATTGTGCAAAATGATTTCCTCTATTGAGAAGGATAAATCACAAATGGACATTTAAATGTCCATTTGTGATTTATCCTTCTTTTGTCATTTGTGATTTATCCTTCTTTTTGTCATTTATTCAAAGTATATGATAATAATACTATGATTATGGAAAATATTGGAAATAGTGTTCTATCTAGCTTCTAGTTCATAAAAAGTGCCATATAGTTTTGTTTGTAATTTAGCACTTATTTTGAGAATTAAGATTATCATTTTATCTTTTATATGGTGAAATTATGTCAAAATATCATAATCCTATTTTCTAATATAAACAGTGTTTGCTATCATTTTTTTTTCTCTTACTAACTTAGCCAAATATTGAAAGCAAATTTAATTTGAGAGCATTTTTAATTGCATAATTATTTTTTATATCATTAATAACTTATCTCATAGCCTGATGTAAACTTCTTGGATATTATATTGATATCTTCTATTGCTAACTTTATCTTTTTTCTAGATGTATAACCATTCATAAATCCATGCCAATGGTCTCAACTAATATATTTATAACTTCAGTTTTGTTTTTAATATTTCAACAAAATGATAACTGCTGCAGAATGTACATGTTAACATATTATATGGGAGGGCTTGATGTTTTCTCTTAAACATTTCATTCTTTTAAGAGGATAGATTGAGAAATATCTTTTGTAATTACCTTATTGTATTATAAATAATGTTTCTATTTTTTTTGTTTTTTTTAAATCTTTAAAAAAAATTAAATATCAGTTTTTATCTCAGCAGTTTGTGCTATTTACTTGTGGATCTTTCAGACAAACTCTACATTCAAAAAATGTAGGATTTCATTCTCCGTTTAGAGAAAAAATTTATTTCTTAGTAGAATAGTTTTAAAAAATTTAAACTTACTTGGTTACATTTAAGAGACTGCAATTTTTCAAATGCCATAGTGTTTGATTTATAAGTCTGTAGTTGCAGGAGTTACATGCTACTTTACTTTGTTATATTATATTAAGATGTTGTTCAGTACCTTTTGAAATGACTGGGTATAAATAAAATATTAGTCATACTTTCATCAGTTCAGTTAAAGTTTATTTATATATATATATATATATATATATATATATAATGAATAGCATGCCCTTTTCTGACTTCTGGTAGGATCAGACTATAATATCTGTACCTGTGAAAATCTAATCAAATATATTAGAAAAATGAATTAAATTTATAAATCTAAAATATTTATCTGTATATTTATAAATATGGCTTTTCTTATTTTGTATTTTATTAAATTTTATACTCTTTGAAATAGCTGTTTTCAGCTGCATATTTAATATCTCAGTTTTTCAAATGGCTGTTGGATTTCCATGAGTACAAGTAATAACTATACTCTGATCCCTATTAAAAATACTGACTCCTAAATAAATAATCCCAAAAATTTTTTATCGGAACTATATATACACACACAAAGAGCAAAATGTCATTTTTTTCTGTATCAGCTTTTTTTCCATATACATACACACACACACGCGCGCGCGCGCATATATATATATATATATATATATATATATATACTCAATATGAGTATTTTAATAGCTTTAATTCTTACAAAGTTTCTTTTGAGTAAAAGTTAGAAAAAAACTAAGTATTTCAGTTAAATTGTTTGTATTTTAATTCAACAATGAATTTATTTTACCAGAAAACTTATTACCAATTTTATACAATGTTAGTTTTGGTAATCTGATAGCTATCTCTATGGAAATCTTTTAGTTATATATTCAGTTCTAATAAAATTACAATAAGAGCTAGTATGTTTGATTTATAGTGACATCTGACTTGTATTAGGTACACTCACTATTGAGTGGGTAAGAGTACTAAAACTATTACCAATATAAATATCTTTCTCTATTCACTCTATCTAGCATTATTAGAAAGCAACTTTTTAGTTTCTTTGAGAGACACACAAATAAAAATTACTAATACACACGTACACACAATGTAAAATTGGTGAGAAATATATATATATACATTTTTATTCTCATGACAATTCTTCAGTTTTCCTCAAATACTGAAAAATTTCCAATTTAAATGAAAGAAAAAGTTAAATCTTACAATGTAAGCAAAGAATTTTAAATTTGCATAATATTCTATATAATTTACATAGCTTATTATTAATTAGTACTCAATCCTTTAAATAAGAAAAGTTAAGATTCACTAGATGTTCTATTTTTAGGCTAAATCTTCTCCTTATTAGCTGAATTTATAAAGTTGGCTACCTTAGTCAAGGGTGACCTGAAAGCTCCCTTTTCAATAGCTACTACACTACTTTCCCCAGATTGCTCCACTTTATCCTTGATCCGTACCTTATGTGAAGTGTTAAGCAAGGCAGCATCAAGTACCTATTTTTGAGTCTTTGGTATGACTCAACCTGGGATTGAACCCCAGTCTCCTGGACCATTGGCAAACACTCTACTGATTAGGCCAATGTCTTTATAAAATTGTTTTATTATTGCTTTTATAAAAATACCCAAAAGCCTCTCAAGAAAATTTTATTCCAAATTGAGAAAATGACTACATTATATTAAGAACTGCAATAACGCCAGTGTGTATTTACATATATAATCTTGTGCACTGCATACTGAAATATACTTAATAGTAAAGCATTATGACAAAGAAATAGTTGTTATAAAATCTGATTATGATAAATCAGACACACTCTTAACCATCAAAGATTGATGCAAATAAAATTTCTTTTTATATATTCAGGAACTAAAATATTTGAATTCAAGAAAATTCTAACAGAAAAATGTCAAAAAACTAAATATCTAAAATCATTTTTGAATTAGAATTCATTCTTTTGATTACTGCTGAAAAGTGTTTTTTTTTTTTTTTTTTAAATTTAATTTTCTCTTATGTAATATTTCTATTTTTAGATCTTCATTCTTATTATTTGTGTTGATTGGTAAACAGAACATTTCTTGCCATTTTGAGATATTAGATGTTGAAAGTTGACATAAATACGAATTAAAAACTTTTAAGCAAAGGAAAATCTTTTTATGTATCATGTAGTCCAGGTTAATAATATAGTAAGGGTAATTTGAAGCTGACCTTTTTTTTAGACCAAAGCCTTGCCAGTTTACCAAAACTTTTCTCTTTCCCCAATGATAACTGTATCAGAAAAATAAGGTCTAAAAATATTTGACTTAGGGTAGCCCTTATTGTGGTTTAACCTGAATTATTTAGTGTACATACCTAATGTTGAAATTGAATTCAAATTACATTTATTATTCTCAAAACCCTTCATCACCTTGAAGTAAAATCCAGTTCAAAATTTGAAAAAAGTTTCTCAGGATTTCTTTTTATTTTGTCTTATTTTTGTTTTATTTTTTTTACAGATTATCATATTTGTTCATTATATCTATTTGTTTTTTGATTCCTCTAATCAAATAATTTTGATCAGTATGTTCAGCAGTAATGCACAATTTCTATTGAATTCACAATTTCCCTGCTTTGCTTTTATTTTTTTTATTATGCATGTGGTGTTGTATCAGTGGCATTCAGGTTTAATGTTGTCCTCCCCTGCTTCATATCAGTATATAAGCACATTGTAATTTATTATTGAATGTGATAGTTACCATTTTCTTTCTGAATATACTTGGAACATTGAAAGTTTTTATATATTTTTTTATTTAATTTTTTTTTAAAGATTTCTTAAAACAAAATGTTTATATGCAATTTTGTTCTGTTTAATAGATTTTGATAATTAACCAGCTTTTAAGATTCTGTTTTATATGATTTTTCAGATAACAACTTCATACATAATGTTAGATTTATTCTTGATCTCAACTGTTATTAAAATTGTTTTATTGCCTTCAGTTGAATAAAAATATTTTTGAATTTTTTTTCTAACATTATAACAGTTTTTAAAGGATAAAACATTGTTTATATTACCAGGAATTGTTTGGAGAATCAAACTTTTTCTTTGTATTCTTAATGATGTTAACATGATATTTTAAATAATCCATTCTTCTGCCTTCTTCTGACATAATCGGAGAGAAAAACAGAAATTTCTTTTTCTTTGAAAAATTCATTTTTAACTTCAAAAATATAAATAAGATGTCCAATTATTTGAGCAATTTCTGTTTTGTTAATAACTCTCCTCAAAGTTATAAACTCTTATTTATCTTGATTGCAAAGACATTGTCAATAATGTTCCAAATGTCTTTGATTCCAGATAATTTTTGTTTGTTAATTTCTTCTATCCATGACTTATGTTCTATTAGACCTACAATATTTCAGACCTAGTAATTTATTTTTTCTACAAATATTAGTCATTCTATGAAGTAAGATTCAAAGTTGTAAAAAATTTTTTTTTTGTTTAATTATAAAAGTATTTTGATATAATTAGCAATATTTCAATATGAAGTGTATTATCAACTCATAGTATTGACCTCTACTAACTAAAGATATATCTTGTATCTAATAGGGGAATTTTCTGATTGTCTTGAAAATATTGTTTTCATTATAGAAAGAATATTCAAATGTAATTTGATTTTTGTATTTCAGCTCTCTTCAGCAGGCACAAAAGGTTGGCAGGGTTTGTCTTCAACATTATGGGGAGGAGAACCGAAGACAACTCTTGCCACGGCTGACACTAGCCCTGGGGAGAAAACATCTCTTCTTGGAGGAGGCAATGGATCACCTACCAAGGGGAGGTAACTCTTACAACTTTTATTTCTTCATTGGACATATGCAGTGCATGTAAATATATATTTGTTTTACTTTAAAATAAACTGGACCTGTGAACCTGCAAATTGAATTGGATATTGCTTTATTCTCTTGAATGCGAAATATATTGCTTTAATAAAATTCTCCCTATGATGTGCCACTTTAGAAAGGGTCTGGTTACACACACGCACACAAAATATATATACAAAGTGTAATCTCCCATCAAGAACAATGAAAGAGGGTTTCGTAACTTCATCTGGCATGTGCTTTTTTATGATGATTTTTCTTTTTGCTACAAGTTTGGGTTTGTAATTAGGTGTCCAGTTGTTTGCACCTAATGACAGATATATAAGTAAGTTTTTTTATGTCACCTTTTCAAGACTCCTCTTCATGTGGAGAAAGCAGTGCTATTGTGAGAAAGGGCTGCTTTGTTATAAAAGAAGGACATGAAGACAAAAATTACTTGCAACTGTTTTGTCAGCAGCTGTCTACGTCTCACCTCCCATGAGTGAAGTTCAAACTGAGAACCCTCAGTGGCATCCTCCACTTGCCCTCGTCACTATCTCATCATGAGATTTTTTAATCTTTAAGTTGAGCAAGAACTCAACCTGGAAACAGAAAATGTACATATATACTACTGAACAACTGGTACTTAAGTGGTCATTGTTTGTATTGCACATACCATATTAACATTGCCTATACAGGTGCACTGCATGTCCCGCATTTGATGTTAGAATGTTGCAAACTTGTGCTAGATGACTGTTGGCCTCAAGAGTAGGTTCAACTGCTCTTCAATAGGTCTTGGTGGGTCACTAGTTACCTTCATCATCAATCAAACCTGATGAAGGAACCAGTTTAGTTGCGAATGAATTGACTTTTTATTTTATTATTTCATAGTTTCCAGCTTAAACTCCTCACTATTTAACTCAGACATACAAACATTGATTGCATATTTATTATACACATCATAAATGAAAAAGCCTTGATAATTATGAATAAATATAGTATATAACTATTATAAATTATATTCATTATATATATTTTAGATAATAAATTACATTAATTAATGAAGATATTCATTTGAATATAACAATCACTTTTTAATTTCAGAAGAGAACTAAAAAAATTTTTATTATAACATAATATATAATTACATTAGATTATATTAATTATATATATTAAAAGTAAACAATAAATCGTATTTATTAACATTCAATAACTATTCAATCGTAATGTCATTTTCTGGGATTTGAAATAAAATAATAGTAACTAATGATAAGCATAAACAATAAAATATACGGCTTAGAGAAAGTTTCTGTTAGAAAAGATAAGTATAATATTAGATATAAAGATAAGTATAATATTAGATATTTTATAATGAACTATAGTACTTAAGTTCTAAACTATGAAAACTATTTGATAATTGTCTAAAATATGTTTCTGAATAATAAGCAACATAACCATCAAACTTACTGATAAGTAAACTAGTGATAGAAAATAGATTTGAAAGATTTTGAAAGACATTACAATGAGTATATAAATCAAATTATTATAATGATCATAAGAAAACAACAATAAATGGGTGTGAGTTTGTTTCTTCCTTGGATATTTTAAACACTGTGCCAGAAGTGATAGACAGTAGGGATGGATAGTGAGAGAAAGTCAAGGGACTGTGTTATCAGCATGACATGATTTTATTTATATGCTTGTAAATTCAAATAATTTTAAGTTAGAATATGAAAACTATTTATAACGTATATAACATTTAACAACCAATATTCTTTTTGTGTGTGTGTGTGTGTATATATATATATATATATATATATATATATATACTCACATATACAAATATAACAAGAATTTTATGCAATATCTACAAAAAATTAATTTTACTACTAAAAAATATAAAACAGTTTGCAGTGGTCTGAAGAAATTAAATTCAAATTGTTGGGGGGATATATATATATATTTTTTTTTTTTTTCGACAGTCATAATTATTTTTGACTTTTTGAATTTTGCTTGTTTTCAGAGATCCCAGCAAGAATCGTCTGCTTTCCGAAGATGATGATTCATGGGGTAGTTGGGGTGCTGGAGACTGGCACCCCGGGGAAAACAGCAGTAGTAGTGGCAGCAGTGGAAAACTTCGGAGTCCAACTTCAGAGTTTGACCCGGACAGTTCTTCCCCAGCTACTACAGCTGCTGCTCAGAAGAAAAAAGAAATGAATGATCTTGAAAGATGGCTCAATGATAGCAGCCTAGACACAGACAGCCCTAAATCAAAGTCAAAGAAGACACCGTCCAAGAAATCCGATTTCAACTCTGATTGGGATGATTGGCAGATGGGCAGTGCTCAAGGGTCCCCCATGTCAACCAACACTGCATCATCAACTCACAGTTCACTGTCAGGGAGCAAGAAGAAAGTATCACCTAAACCACAGCAGAATAATGCAAACAAAAACAGAATGGGATGGGATGATGTGCCAGGCTGGAATGAGGATTTCACAGGAAAACAGAAGGAACCACTTGTGGGAAATTTAGTAGATTTGAGCAGTGATTCCAATCAGGTACAAGAAGAATCCGGATGGGACAATGAAGTATGGGCACAAGAGAGTGATGAAGAATGGCAGTGTTTAGAGAGTGGACAACCAAACACATCAAAACTCAAGTGATGGACCAAAGTGGATGGTGATAAAAATAATTACTCTGATGTAACATGCATGCATCTCCTCCCTAATACATCTGTTTTATTGGATGACTATTATAATGGACAGAATATATATATATATAATATTTGTATGAGATCTGATTTTTGATCTCTCAGTTAATTTCCAAAAGAGATGAAGAAGGAGAAAATAGAAGTATTCCAAATTTAATAAAACTGCTGAGAAATTTGAGAAAAAAAAATTTACTGACAATGACTGTCCTATTATGGCTCAATTTAAGAGAAAGCCTAAAAATGAAAGAAAAAAAAAAGGCATGTATTAAAAATGATTCTGTCATTATGAATTATGAAAGAACTTAAAATGTTACTTTTCCTTCATTTTATTTTCAGGATTTAAAAAAAAAGCAAATCTTTGTTTTTTTTCTTTCTCATTTTATTGCATAGTTGCTTCTATAATTAATTTTAAGTTTAATTTTTATATTTATATTTTTTTTCCAATTTCCAAATATCTACTATCAAAAATTTCATTTTGAAACATCTGAACTATCTTTAATTCTTTAATCTAAAAAAAAGTATGTGGTTTGATGAGGGCCAATTGGCATAAATTTAAACAATGATGCTTCCCTCAAAAAACAAGATATAAAGTAAGAAATAATGCTTCTGATTTGAATTTAAACATTTTATATTGTATCCAGTCAAGTAGTTTAGTGCATTTCTTAAGTGAAGTGTTAAAGAATTTTCCATCTGCTGATCCTCCACCAAAAAAAAAAAAAAAAAAAAAAATGAAAATATTCAAAATATATTGTTGTAATAAAAATGACATGGATTTTAAGGGCATTTAGTTTTACAACAGTAAAGCATATAAATCTTTTAAAGAAAATATTGTTATTGTTACATATATAAATTGTTAGAAAATCATTACTGTTATAAGAGAACATAAATCAACTGTAAACATCGCTTTGTTATCAAAAAAAAATATATAAATATAATTGTTATACTTAAAAAAAAAAATTATGGTAAATATATATGACTACAATAGCAAAGCATAATGTTTTTAAAATCCAAATATGATTCTTTAATTAATATCAAACATGAACATATAAATATAATTGTTACAAAAGAACAGTTTCTCAACATAAAAGCATTTCATAATAGAAATCGAAAAATATAATTTTATTCATTTTCATAACCTTTTCTGCATTCATTTTATAATTAAGAATAGTATCTTCATTCTCTTTTTAAACATGACCTTAGAAACAAATCTAACTAAGATGCTCTTAAAAAGCAGAAACAAGATTATGAATTCCAGTGGAATGTTGACTTGTAGACAGTTTATTCATCATTAAGGTTTTTTTTTAATTCAAACTGTTATACTCATTTTATGCTTTTAGTTTTGACCAGTATTATCTCTAAGTAAATGTTACAAAATTAAATATATTACAAAACTGTCAATTGTTGAAGAATACTTTTTGAATTAATCTACTTGTGTCTGTATTTTTTTTAAAGCAATGTTTTAGTTAGTTATTCCTGTTCTTTATTTTCTATGTTGCATGCATAGTTTGACTCACAAGACAATCATCCATACCAAAGAATATTCAATATTATTGATTAAAACTTTTGTTAAATTGTAGATACCTCTAGAAAAGGAAAACCATAATTGTGAGCCTATTGTAGCATAACAGGTGTTTTAGGACCAGAAAAGAAAACTGGTTGAAATATTAGAAAACAAAAAATGAGTGTAATAGTTTGAATGATTAAAGTTCAATTATTCTAATTGAATTTTGTTTGTTTCAAATTGTTTGGAATATTTACAAAGTAACTTTGTCTGGATCTTCCTGAAGCTTTTTAAATAATTGTCTTTTGTTTCTTTCAGAAATTGACTTTTGTTGTTGTTTTTTGTATGTCTTTAAAGCATACTACAATTCTGGTGCTTTTTTTATTTGGTTCATTATCGGCGTTAGGGGGGGAGTGAACACAAGTTTTATTTAGTTTATCTTAAAAGAAAATGCAATCATGAATATAATGGCATTTCTGCGCTTAACACAAGAATTGTTTGACAAAAGTTGATAACATAACAGAAAACTAACCTGTTTCATTATCCTTGATTCATGAAACATTATTAAAACATTTTATTTGCCAATTGTAATGATTTAGCTATAAGGTTTTTTATTTGTAATTTTAACAGCACTTGCAAGAGTATTAACATTTGTTATAACATTATCAAATTCTATTTGCAATATTTTTTTAATTATTTACAATTGTAGAATTATATTTTTATGTAATCAGGGGAAAAATTGCATGACTGAATTTCAAAGGAAGCCTCCTCTCATTTCAGAGAAATAAGCAAGAAAAATGTATACTATATATTATGTGGTCATTATTTGATTTGGAAAGGCTCATTAGAAATTAATGTGAAATCATTGAATTGAATCATGGTATTTATCTTGTAAGAATTACTCATAATTGTGTCATTATCCTCATAAAAATAAATTGTTTATTACTATCTCTATCCCATAATAGTTGTTATCTGGTGTATAAAATTTATATGCACATGTAACAATTATTATAAGACAGAGGTAATATTATTTATGAGGGAATCTACATTTGTCAGTGTTATTACCATCAGTAGTATTTATAATAGCTATTATGTTCATATTATTTGATGCAATTGATATTTTATTAGTTGCAGTGTTTATAGTAGTATTGTTAACAGTATAGATAGTAGCATTATAAAAAAGATGTGTAGGTGGATTTGTTTATTATTGCTATAATATGCTAATATCAATGTTATTGGCAATATATTTTTAGTGATATTTGTTTTTATTTTGTGCTTTTATTATTAGCTTGTTTCTGTGTTTTGACTTGTAATGTTAGAGTGTCTTTTTTGTCTTTTTGCTTAAACAAATGGAATTTCTCATTTGATAATTCTATATTGAATAGAAAGGACAGATTACATTTTTGTGTTTCAATATTTTTCTTTTAAGACTGGTAAAATCAGTCATTTCTTCTCGTTAACTTGGTGCCAAAACTATAGCCAGTTTATTTACATTGTATAACTCAATTATTTGAGCAAGTAGTTCACAATATGAAGTGCACCATGTATTCATTGGTTAAATCCAATGCATAAAATTTATTTTTCAAGGTTTACAAGTGGTTATCACTTTGGGAAGTTGATTTAATAAAACTATAGCTTGAGATTTAAATTGAGAGTGACTTGTGAATCTAATTTGTGAATTTGGAGGGGATTAAGCTTTGTTTAATGTTTCAGTATGATTTGGATTCATTCAAACCTCCTTATCTTTGTTGTTTACATTTTTTTAATTAGTGTATTCCCTAATCAGTTTGGTTTCATGCCAACTAGGAAAATAAACCTTTTGAAAGTCAACTTGTGGGAATGTCATCTATTAAAATGAGTACTGTTTTTATCTTCAGAAAGGATATTTTATCAATT
Organism: Sepioteuthis lessoniana; assembly: GCA_963585895.1. Classification (NCBI taxonomy): domain Eukaryota; kingdom Metazoa; phylum Mollusca; class Cephalopoda; order Myopsida; family Loliginidae; genus Sepioteuthis; species Sepioteuthis lessoniana. Next base: position 22,937,200 of record OY757907.1, read on the forward strand.
AGCTTCAAATTTCTTTATTTTCTCTTACTCTATGAAGTTGTGGTACAAAAGAAATTAAAAGCAACAAAGAGGGAGGGTGATAGATCCAAAACCATTTCTCCTATTTGTAGCTATCCTATTTCAAATTGTAATATCCAATTTTTTCAATTTTACGTAGAAGACACTCAATTTTAGTAAGCAGATTTGAAAGATTTATGTTTTATTTTCAGGCTGAAGAAAAAAAAAAACAACATTTATACAGGAATGCATTTGCCAAACTGGAGATTTATTTGACTTATCTCTCTCTTCATTGAGAAGTGTTTATTTGCCTGTCTGTCCTTTATTGACAAACAGCTTGATATTTGTACTTATTGGATAAAAGTTAATGTTTTAATGCTAAAAAAAATTTTCCTTATGAGGAAAGCGGTTCTCATCAAGTAGGATGAAATCGGCATGAAGTCATATTGCTGCTAAGTGTAACTAATCAGGCAGAATTTCAATCTCCAAACTTCAAAAAGAAAAAATAATTATTTTTATTCAAATAAACATAACTAATTAGGTTTATCAGTAGTTTTTCAAACTGGAGATCTAAAATGATTATATAGAAATATTGCCAATTTAGGACCCACAATCCAAGCCAAAAACAAAAATATTCAAATTAATAAATCTTTTAGATGTCAGTTATTTAATTTTTTTTAAATAGAACAATATTAAATTCATAATATAAAGATATGATTGTTTCTTTTCTGCTATGTGGATGTATGCTTTGTAGTAAGTTACCATTTATAAATATTATGTGTAAATTTTTAATTAACTTAGATTAAACAATTATCAGCTGCAATCCAAATTTTGGTCTCTTACCAATGGAGATGGGTACTTCAGCTAGTATGTGTGTAGAGAGATAAGTTTCTACACTTTTTAGTATAAATAATTTTTAAAAAATCTTCAATTTTCATTCTTTCTCTTCCAACTAGTTAATAAAATTTGATAACTTCAAACTTTTAATAGGATTTTGAGTGAAACTGGTATTTTGCTTCACATTATCAGCATCTATAAAAGAAAAAAGCCAGCTGACTCAAATGCCTTTTGAGAGACACATATACTCATTATTTCAGTAAGTGTTCAATATTGAGGTGGTTAGTGCTACTTGTCAGTATCTCTTACTTAAGATATATACATAATAATTATTTTATAAAAGCTATCATTGGAATTTGGGCAAGATACTCCTTTTACTAGAGTCTCTCTTTGAGTTCATGTTTCCAGTATGTTTAAATAATATTTTGTTGTTGGTTCTACTTCTAGAAGGCATGTCTTTTTCTTGTAAATAATGATTGGGTATGACTTGCATAATCATATGCAATCATTTACTCTCTCTCCCATATACAGTCTAAATATTTTTTTCAACAAAAAAACAAACAAAAGACCCCCCTCCCCAAACTCTCACATTTAACTCAACTTATTTACTAATCTTTTTATAAGTAATTTTTCCTCTCAAAGAAACTACTATTTGTAATAATTGAAGTTGTTTCCATATCTTTATTAATGTTTATAATTGAAAATCTCTGCTTTGATAAAGCAACAATAATCTCAAAAAATAATAATTGGGATTTTTGTCATCAAGTGATGTTCCCATTGAACATATAAAAAAATTCTATTTGACATTCATTTATTCATGCTAGTTTTGTAATTTCTAATACTGTCAAATCTTGATAGTTTGGTGGTGAACTGATGTATTTTTCATTCTCTTAATGATTAAAAAAAATCAACCACTCCACCTTTTGAAGCCCATTCTTTATGCAAGAAGCTGCTTCCTATTGATCTTTTGAAGTAGATCAGTGGCACATGGGCCAATAAACCCAGAGATTTCACTGGGTACTAGTGCTACCATGAACCAGTTTGAAAGTGATACATATTTGGCCAGTTTTAAGTCATTGGTGTCTATGTCAGTCAATCCCAGAACCAGTGCTGACACAATGAAATTACTTCTAGAGAATGTATTGCAACATACTAGTGACTTGTTATTCTCAAATGGGAAAATTGTAATCTCATCAGATTGCTTGTACCCTATGGATTTATTTTGGGATAGAACCTTGCTACTCTATCTGAAAGACAAGTCACAATTATAATAATTGGTAAAATAAATATTTGAGAATTCAAAAGAAAAACAAATTCTAAAAGGATACTTTATAAAAACATATATTGATTTTAAAATCTAATAAAAGAACATTTAATCTGTCGGCTAGACAAAACAGATAACCAATAGGTCATTTTGAGAAACATGATAAAAACATCCTAAATTTGTTATATTAATTTTACTTTATTAAACCTTGTATTATTTATAAAATTATTCTAGTCAAAAAAGAGACATTCCCTATACTCTAAAACAGAATTTACATGCAAAAATAGCATAGAAGGAAATATAAGGTGAATTGCATTTTTTTTTTAATCTAGCAAAAATCTTATCAGATTTTAATAAAATTTTCAGTACTTATCCATTTATGAATGAAAATGTTTTGGAAATATTTTTTAAGGGCATTATTTAATTTTGATTTCATGAAATCCCAATAAAATATTATTCAAATCATAAAAATATTTGAATTTTTTAAAGATAAGTCCCCAAAGAAATTAAATCAGTTAAAATTTTATTTTAACTATTTTTTCCCCTAAATATGCCTTTATTTGAAAATATGAAATGTAATGAAAATAACATCGTTTTCTTTGGAAAGATTTTAGGGTTTTTTAAAAATAAATTAAACTGTAGAATTTCAGTTAGTTAAAAAAAATTCCTGATGAAAACTTGATATTAAAAAAATTTTGTTCATCTATTTAAAAATGGTTCAAATGTTTGAAAATTATTATTATATTAATAATTGAAAAATGTAAAGTTTAACCTGATCAAATCAACATATTTTATATAAAGTAGAAATAGAATTTTTTTTTTTACATATTTACATTTCACAATTAATACTCATGAAAGCCATGCTAAATAATAATTGTCTTCCATAAATAACATTTACAGCTTTATAACAAGTGCAAGTTTACAAATCCAATGGTTTACAATTGAAAAATAAGTTTAAATACACAAAAATATGATCACAGAAGCTCTTTAAATGTCCTGCCTAAAAATGATTCAAAGATGCTAACCAATGTTGAGTGGGGAGGAGGCATGTGATCAAATTTTTTAAAACTTACCAGTTTCAAAGTATCAATGGTATGAAATATGGTTATAAAAATTTGAAAAAGAAAAAAAAATGTTTTCTCTTTAGCTATGTTTGGGATTTCATAAAATTAAATCTTTTAAGTAATTGACATAAAAAATGTAAAATAACAGCACAATTCTTTTAGAAAATACTCTTTAAATACTCAATCTTATTATTGTAAAATAACTTATAAGCACACAAAAGAAATCCTAATTTTGCCATTTTTAATCTTCTATTTATGCAGTAATGTCTCAGTTTGATAATTATTTCATAACCATTTCATTAGCCATTAGGATTATGTTATAAAAAAAATCTACTTGACATTTAACAACTGGTAAATTAAACCCCAACATAAACAAATGGATTTTTAAATATATTTTAAATTAAGTTAATTTTTTTTCAAAACCTAATTAAGTAATCATTAAATAAACTATTTTTCTTTTAATTAAATTTCTATGAAGGTTTGCTGTAATTTGGTTATAGTTTTAAAAATAGTATTTAATATTTGTGTGTGGGTCTAGCTATTATGGTGTTATTTAGTTGACTATGTAAACAATATTCAACAAGTGAAAAACCTTAAGCATTTTTTCCTTTCCTTTTAATGACTAACTTTATCATTATCTTTCAAATAAAACCAACATTAAGACATAAGATATTAAAAATGTAATAAGTTTTAAATGCAATGTACTCATTTTTTGTAAAACATACCTGCCAAGCAGATATCTGAAGATGTTTGTGTGTGTGTGTGTGTGTATATTTGCACTTCCAAAGTCTTTCCAATTTTTTTTAAGTGGCACAATATTTTTTCCTGACAGGAAAAGAAGAGTAATTCTCTAGAACAAATTAGTTCAAAATTATGAAACATGAAAATAAATTTTTCTGTAACAACATTGTTTCTATTTTTTTTGTTTTCATTTATATTGAAGAAAATTATGACAAAAAAATTCATAAGGATATGACAAAGACTTGAAAATGAGAAGGGAAATAACTATTACCACCTTAAACAAATGCTTGTTAAATCTCATCACTTCTTTAAAACATAATTTATGTCCCATCTATGGGTCAAATAAAACTGTTCAATCATTTATTAAAGATTACTATTAGTTACCCAAAACCATGCAACTGAGTGCTAATTATATATATATATATATATATATAGGATACTTGATATCACATAACCATGTGCAAAAAAAAAAAAACAAAACTTAAACAACTACACACAAAAAAAATGTAAATATGAATGTGATTCCCTAACCTCTAGACATAAAATAACCCTAGATGGATTGACATGCTGCTAAAAATCCATCAATTTATGTGAGTAAAGCATTAGAATAATTTCTGATTTGTTCTTGTTATGGCAGCATTTTTTAAACCACTGAAGATATAAAAAAAGAATCCTTTATTTATTGCATCTTTTTGGGATATTGTGATAGAAAAAAATCATTTAAAAGATAAGTAAACAAATAAGTGAAATTTAAATGCAATTGAATATGAAAAGTTTGACTTAAAAACTAACATTTTCAAAATAATGTACTATAAAAAATATTCAGTTATCAGAAAAGTCTATTAAAGTAATTCTCTTCTTCTTAACTAAAGATTTTTCTGTATATAAAACAATAAAAACCAATAATCATTATAGACTAAATGCTAACATCCAATTGACTTCTGTTCATTCTTTTAGTGTTTACCCAGTAAGTACTGAACTTTTGGTTTTGGCCTTATTTACCAAAACTTTTATTGTTTACCATTGATACCCAAATTGGAAAAATAGGATCTAAAAAAGTTTGGCTTTGAGGTACCCTTATTAGATTGTCATCAAAATTTTTCCAATAATAAGTAAAATGGTAAACAATTTTTTGAGCAAAGTAAAGTAATTCTATTATCACTAAAAGTATTGAAAAATATTGACCAGCAACATCATAAAATTGATTACCTACCAGTTTCTCAATCTGAGCAACCAAGTTGAGATTTTTAGATTCATACAATTGTAAATTATTTGAAGCTTGTTATTTAAAGATGAGTAAAAAGGTTAGTTTTACTTATCACCTTTTTGTCTACAAACTAATATTGGATTATTGAAACTGAGTCTTACCTGTGCTTAAAAAAAAAAATTAAACAAAGGTAAAGTACCATGTTTGTCTAATTTGAACATTTACACATATTTCAAGATATGATAAGAGGAGACAGAAACAATAACAAACACTTTTACCATAAAAGTCATAAAATACAAGTCATTTATTTTGTGGAATAGAAAAATGGAGTGGAATAGAAAATTTCTGTAAAATGAAAAACAAAATTTTTATATTAAATTTGATTTGATCCAAGACCCCTTAAAAATAGCTTGTATAAATTATTAAACATACTTTATTATTTCAGTTCGGAAATTTCAGCAAAACTTAAAATATGATGAATTAGTTTATTTGTTTATTCAAAATTAATCTAAATTCCATTTGAAAAAAATTATTTTGTAACAGAGCTTGACTTTTCAAATATTTTGGAAGTAACTTTTTAAAGATGTACAAAAGTGAAATAGCAAAAGCATTTCTTTATGAGAATATTTGCTTCTAATAAGGCAAATTCTTCTATACAAAAATAAAACTATGATAAATATAAAAGCCCATTGCTTTGTAATGCCCAAAATACATTCTATGGTTTTGTTTATATCCATGATATAATTTTCATATTTTCCATACATAACCTCAAAATATATCTATATAAAGTTAAGTAAAGTTAGCGAACTTAGTCGAAGGTAACCCTAAGGCTCCTTTTTCAATAGCTACTACACCAAAGTGTAGGGGAGGGCGCTACTCCATTCCCTGGATTGTTCCACTTTACCCTTGATCCTTACCTTATAATGCTGAGTGTTAAGCAAGGCGGTATCCAGTACCATTTTTTGAGTCTTTGGTATGACTCGACCTGGGATTGAATTCTGGTCTCCCAGGCCATTAGCGAACATTGATTACTACTCATTAGGTTAATGGCTGGTTATAAATCTATATAAAAGGGTGTAATTTATTTTGCTTCTCTTGACTACTTAGGTAACAAACTTTTACAAATTATAGTAAACATTTTAAAACAATAAGTTTTAATTGCAAGAAAATAAAGTTAGTCATAAAAAAAAATTACTTCTCCATACTTATTTGATGTTGGGGACCCAGCCCTGGCTGATGCGTCTAGCTTAGCCTGGGAATTTCCACCAATATCAAATCCTTTGGCTTTGCTTGTTAATCTGAGGTAACTGCCACTATTCACCATGTTGTGAATTTTTTATCTGAATAGCGGTGTTTTAGTTACCTCAGACCGTTTCCACTGTGGGAGTTGATCTAGATTTGGCTGGAATCCACACTGAAGTAAAATTGCTGTTTGGAGAGAAATTGGTCCCTGTTGCGGTTCACAAAAAGAAAGAAAATGCTTTCGATTTTTGTATAATACAATTTTCTCAAAGCTATTGTTTTTATCTAGCTATATACGTATTTACAGAAATGTGTAGAATACAAAAACTTATTTGTTCGTTTGGGAATGTGACAGATCAAACAGAAGATGCAAGGGAGGCGACTATCGTTTCCTGGTTATCTTAAGAAAAATATTTGTTTGTCTTGGCTTTCGTTGGCTTAACAATTGGAAATTCATAACATTCTTGTTTTAATTATCGGTTATAATCAAACCAGGCACAATTCACAGGGTCGTCCAGTCTCATCAAACTTTTGCTTTGAACTCTCAGTTCTGGATTAATCTTGACTTCGCCTGCAATTCTGGGACTAATTTGGGACTCAATTCTGAACTATTCTCGATTTCCAATTCCCCTCTCTCTGTCTCTCATTCCTCATCTTCCTTGATCTGATCTCATGAATAGGTGGTGTGCACTGCTTATGTAAATTGGGGGCGGGGTCTCAACAATTTTCGGGTACGCCCATGAATAATGATATGTAAATTGCCAGACTAACCAAATTTTCAAATTACAGCTGGTCGTTTTTTTTTAAGAGGTACTAAAAATGAATCTTAGTAGCCCCACTGATTTTCCCCAGCCAAGTGATTCTTGAAACAAAAAAAATTCACTTATGCTGTCTCTTGTCCCTGATTTGAACTTTTCCTTATCTAGGCCACACAGGTTTCATTACCTCTTTTATCACAAGATCCACTCAACAAATCTATCCCTCAATCTCAGGACGTCGGTCAAAGGAAAAAAATTAAATAAAATAAGAAAAATTTTAAAAAATATAGGATTTTTCTCTACTTATTCCCTGTAGTAACAAAAAAACCCCCAACTTATTTCCAAATCCACCCTTACGTCCATTTAATTAACAAATTCATTCTAATCCTTTAGACTCGTTAATTAATCAATTAATCTGGAAAGGGGGGAGTTCTCTCTGCCACACTTAGACTGTTTTTAATGAGAATTAAAATATAATGAAAAACAAATGTTTATTACCTGTCAACTCACTACAAGGTCAAGTGTGCAATCAGACATTCTATGAGCATCTCATGAGACAACTGAAGTATAGATAACCTAAAAACAACCTGATATTATCAATAATAGTAAAAAAAAATCCAACAATGAAATACCATTATATGATGGTTAACATTAATTCAGAGGCCCTAAGTTCAAACTTCCAATATTTTTTCCTGAGGAAAAAGGCATATGTCAAAAGTGAAATGAATATCAATAATTTTCACTGTACTGAAGTTAATAGGAGACTCTTTATCAAAATGAATGTACATATGCCAGTAAATATTGGGAGTATACATCAACTAATACAAATAATTCAATGTTTATAGAAAAATATGTTTTAACAATAAAAATTAGGATTATTAATTTCATTTGATCCAATTAATTCATGATAATATTTGGCAAGAATTTCTTGCAACCAAGCATTCTTTTTGACTTCAAATCACAAACTAGATAGCCTCAATACAGGCTATAAATGTTTGTAATTTGTGAATGTAATCCAAATTTATTTATTTTCATTAAGAAAAACTTCTCAAACATGTGCTTCCAAACATAGCCTGAATTTTCCAAGATGTGGAAAATAATTTGGGAAATCTCGTGGTAGGAATACCAACCTCTGGATATTTCTGTTTCAGCATGCATTTACTCAACAACTCTTCCGCAAGGTCAATTTTTAAGCAGAGTACAGCTGGTTTGAATTCAGAATTTTCTTTCTCCTAAACTGATTGTCTTCCCGAGGCTAAAGAACCCAGACTGTACTTCTATTTACTCATAGCTCGATAGGGAACAGATGAATTCATGCCTATCCCAAGGATATTATCATGAAATGAAATGTAAACAGCCTCATCCAGGATTTGAACTTGGGTTAACAATTCTATTTCCTATAATGACAACCATTACACTAAGCGCACCACAGTGGAATAGCAAAAAACTTTAAATGCTTTTGTATACATCTGTATATTGAAATTTTTATTTCAAAGCACTTTGGTTCAATACTGCCTAGTTGTAAAGGGAATTAAGTCACAACCACCAGCAGGAATTCATGCTGTCATTCATCATTATGATAATCTACTTTGGGTCTTGACACTTCAAGTTTAGTATGTTCAAATAGGTTGCGAGATCTGCAAGGAATGCAAGATGAAATATCAAAGTTGAATCACATTGTTCAGTTCAGGGATGTCTTATTTTTATTATTATGAACAATCCAATTTCTTCTCTCAAAAACAAAAAACAAACCAAACAAACTTTTCAAAATATTTTCTCAACTGAGTCACTTCACTATGATACAACAAATCTTCAGAGTGAATAGAAAAGAAAAACCTGAGATAATTTGATGAAGTGTATTACAACAAATTCTTGCAAGAAAATATGAGCATCCTTTCTTAGCAAAGGTAAAAATGAGAGTGAAATGACAATTTCATGATGTGTGAGCAGAGAGTTTGGTATTAAATCATTCAAACCTGCTCATTGCCCAGTCGGCTGGGGCTGTAGAATACACCGACTGCTTCTCTGCAGAGGAGTAAGACCCCCCCCCCAACGAGTGTCCTGGATATGACACTAAACAATCTGATGGTGAGGTTCCAGCAGTGCTGGAGCTTTGGGGAATGTGGAGTACCCCTTTATTGCCATCGCTCCCAGGTCCACTCTGGCCCAGAGTGGTAGCACCTGATAGGGCCCTATCTATGGGTTAAATAGAACTAACAGCATACTTATGCTAAAATGAATTGAGTAAACTGAATTGCTTGAAATAAACGTTTTTGACAATTAAACCGTACTTACATTTAAACTGCGTGCTCATGCTTAACTGAATTATTTCAAATAGAACTGTTTTTCGACATTAAAAGTATATTTACACTTAACTGAATTATTACTTATAACTGCTTGAATAGTTTGAAATGGAACTATTTTTGACAATCAAACTGTGTACTTATGCTAAACTGAACTGTTTTCAATAGAACAGATTATTTACATAAAAATGGATTTGGCATTGAATAACCTACAAAGGTTGATATGTCATAAAACCAAACAAACCTAAACCAAACCTCAAACCTGCTCACAGACCCTTGCTACCAATTTGACAAAATCCAAGCAAGTTGCTTTTGCTAAATGACAAAACCTGGACAAATGAAGACTGTGATAAAGAAAAAGTCTGTTAAATTCAGCTCATGATGAAACAGCCTGAAAAAAATCAACATTGCAACAATTTGTAGTGTATAATCTGAACTTTAAAACACTACATGGTTTGAGATTTTTACTATAGATATACAGTATCAATCATGAAACGTCGGAACCAGATGATGTTTGTGTCAAAATTTGGAATTGTAGGATCATAAGTCTCAGCCCCTGAAACAACCATGAATGACTCTGAGTTAGTGGAATTCCCAATTAATATACATCAGTGTTCCATGTCACCAAAGTTTGTGCTGAACTTTTTACCCAAAAAGTTACAACACTGGACTGGAAACAGTCCTGACCTGAATTCTATAGAAAAATAAGGAATTATGAAGAAAAAAGTTACAGAAAAGCAACCATCTAAAGCTGAAACATTGAGAGGCTATGGGTTTCTCTTGTTGAATTTTTTAATAAGTGATATAGTATGAACTGCTTGTTTCTAGTGTCTGCAAGCACATGTAGTAATTCCAGTGTGTTAGCAAGGCCACATAAAGAGAGTTAGTTCTTGTGGTGCCAACAGAATTAATTTCAGCAGAAGTGGAATATCTTATTTTATTTTTGCATTCTATTTTTGACTTTATTAATCCTCACAAGGCCATTTAAAAGGTCTAGGTGAACAACAACTTGATTCTTTAAGTAATTCTATTACAGCAAAATGTGATGGTATTAGGCATTAAATCACTATTTTTATTGTTGAAGGCACTTGTTAAAAATAGTGACAAAGCCAAGGGACAACACCTCAGGTTAGTTTTGATAATTAGAATTTGCTATTACAAAACAATCAATGATTTCAGAAATGAAAACCTGTCAAATATTTCAAACTCATTTCCAAATACAATAAATATTCAATCAAAAGGTAGTGTGTAAAGACTATTGACTTTAAGGAATCCTGTCTGATGATTGTGTTTTAGCTTTAAAAATAAATGTAAGAAACTGCCAGTCATAGGACTATGAAGTAAAAATTATTTGAGATTCATATTGCTCTGGTTACAAGCGTTAGAGAACATTTTATTCAACACATTTATTGAAATGATTGTTTTTTTTTTTGCATATCATTTTTTCTTATTTCTTATATACGAGGATCATTAAATAAGTTTCCAGACTTTTTTTGATATGGGCACTTTTATTGATAGTACACACATGAAAGTCTAGTCCTCTTCGAAGTAATCTCCTCCGGCTGCAATGCACCTGTTGTACCATTCCAACAACTTCTGGAAGGCCCCATGGAAGTCCTCTTGTATGAGCATGTCAATGACCTTTGTCACAGCCTCTTTCATTTCCTCAATTGTCTCATAACAACAGCCTCTGAGCTTAGGGAATAAGCAAAAGTCACAGGGAGCAAGGTCTGGACTATAGGGAGGCTGAGGAACTGTCTTGATGCCCATCTTGGTCAAATAGTCTGTGACAAGGATGGAGTTGTGGACTGGTGCATTCTCCTGGTGGAAATGCCACTGAGCCGATTTGAAGAGTGCTGGCCTCTTCCCAAGGAATCTCTTCCTGAACTCCCTTAAAACCTCAACATAGTAACCCTAACCCTAACCCTTTGGTCAATCAACTCTGGTGTATTGACTTCCTTATTCCTCCCATATCTCTCATCATCCCTCACAGACTCCATGCCTTTCTTGAATCTCTTATGCCACTCAAAAACTCATGCTCGATTCATGCAAGATGGTTGAAAAGCAGTCTGAAGCATTCCATAAGTTTCTGTGGCATTTTTTCCAAGTTTAAAACAGAATTTTATTACATATCGTTCTTCTAAAGTGTCCTCACGTCTAGATTGCATTTTTGAAATTCACTAGCTGTGCCATCAGGCTTTAGTAAGGTGTATTCCAATTGCTGCTGTAGCTGTTCATTTGAATCTGAAATCATAAAATTGGTCAGTCATCTCATAAGATGTATAGCAATAACATAATGAATTTTCAAGAGTTTATGACAATTTTAAATGCCTGTACAAAATAGTTTGGAAACTTATTGAATGCACCACGTATTTATGCTCTGATGCATTCAAGCAAATCAGGGTAGACAAAAGGATGACATTTTGAAAACTTGATGGAAGTACAGGCATATTGCATGTTAAGAATTTCTAAGTCATATAAAGTCAGTTTCTCACTTCTTTGTAAAATACCAAAATTCTTGGATGTTTTAACTTTTGCTAATGATTGTAAATAAAATTTCAGATAGTATTTACAGAGTTAAAATTCCTAGAAAAGTTTAAAATGATTGATTGATTTTAATGGCATGTGAACTCATCTTGGGTTATTTTGTACCTAGAGGTTAGGGAATTGCATTCATTTTTACATCTTTTGTGCAGTTCCTTAAGAGTTATTTTTGTGTGTGTGTGTCTGGTCTTACTGAATACAAATAATTTTAAAAATCTATTAGACTGATAGATGGGGAAAAGTTTTAAAAGTTAGAGAACATGTAAAAAACAAAATAATTTTATGTTTTATTAAATGACAAAAAGAATTTGCTCAAATGTTTTTTGAAAAGTTAAAAATGATTCTGTACAATGGCTTATACAGAAAGAGAGATAAAAAGTCTTTGTTTTGTGAACAGATTATGTGATTCAATTTATTCATGTTGATATGTTTTTATAAATGTTTAATGATATCACCAAAAACCATTGGTCCAGAAACTTGTTGCTTTGTGAAACCAATTACCAAAAGATGAAGATTTAATAGAACTATCATCATTAAGGCACATTGCTTGGTTGTCCGTTTGGGGACTTTCCACTTCATCCAAATAATCAGGGCCATCATAACTTCCATCTAGATTCTCTTTACCAAAAGGCACCATTACCTGAAAGAGATTTTGGAAAAGGTGAATTTGTCAACCACTTTCAAGTGTCATTTTATGCAGAAATTAAATTTATTATAATTGAAACTAAAGAAAATAGTTTTCATACAACCAATTTTTAACAAAGCTAGTAACACTCCAAATAAAAATATAATTTAAAATAATTTAGAGAAAATACTTATTAACAAATAGTTAAACAAAAAGATTTGGTTTAACTAATCTGATAGTCACAAAATGAGTGTCAGGTTTAAGACTACACTTTTTAAATCAAACCCAACAATAAAAAAAATTGGGAATTTTCAAAAACTAACATGCTAAAAATGTGCTCAAAAGTTCCATTAGCAACCACAGAAAATTTGGTTCTCATTGTACAAGTTTCCCTTGAGTTATGCAATAAGGAAATAAACTGGAGCAAAAAATAATAATAAATTATGGTTAGATGGAAAGATTAAACATTTGAACAACAGTTTCTGATTTATATATTTTGTAATTTGTTTGTTATAGATTTAAAAAGTGAGGAACAAAACTGAAGAGAAAAGAAAACTCTTCATTCTTTTTATTTCAACAACAAAATGTAAATGATAAAAGATGACAACTTACCTCTTCACCAAATTCATTTTTTACAACCTGTTGTGCTAACATTGTCTGGGATTTCGCAATAGCATCAGCTATTGTCTACAGAATAGAACATCAGAATGTAATTTTAGTGAAGAAATGAATGAACAAACTCTAAGAATATATTAAATGTGAGAATGAACAGGTAAAATCCATAACACTAGGATATACAGACTTGTTGCCAGGTTTTTAAACATACCGCAAAACTTAAATATCTAATTTGAAATTTTATTTCTGGTCTAAATTGAAAGATATTAAGTATAAAGTTAATTGTAAAAAAACTCCCTCAAAAATGTACTTTTGCAAATTTGACAACTGTTTTAAAAAAGGGATTGTAAATACTGTTTACATTTTTTAACAAAATACTTTAATCACGCAATGAGGGAATGAGTCTGTCAACAAGAAAATGTACAGTTAAAATTCTTCCTAAAAATTAATCAGGAACCTATGATATTTGGATCAAATAAAATTAGTTCATGTTTGAAAAATATTCCTTACTTTTTCTTTAAAATACAGTAAAAAAGTATATATATATATTTTTTAACTAGACTGCAATGTTTTCCAGTCAACATGAGTCACCCACCTCATCTCATGGATACATTATTTTTTGTTAATTGAATAAATATTCTGCATGAAAGATAGTTTCAGAAATAAATTTGACTAACAACCCTTTACATTCATTTATAAATATCTCTTCCAGTGTTGCTTTGTCAGAAAGCATCTTCATTTAATTTACTTGATTGATCCTTTTTTTATATTAAATTATTATAGTTTTATTTATCTCTAGCCATTGCTGGAATAAAATAAGTTATTTGAAGTACAGAAGAACAAAAGTAACAAAATTTCAGAAACCTGTTTTCTTTGTATGTCAACTTATAAACTAGAAACATCAGTTACTTAAAAAACCTAAAGGCCCCTTTAAAATTTAAAAGAAATAAACAGCATTACTGTTTCATTGATTAATCTAAATAAACCCATCAAGGATTTACTTTATGCCTAGAGTTTAAGGGATGTTTATATTTATTTTTGTGTAACTTAGTTTTTTTGCCTACAGTTATATATATCAAATATTCCTATCTAATGCAAACAGGTCTATTTGACACATAGATGTGACCCTAACAAATATGACCACTCCGGGGTCAGAGTGGACCAAAAAGTAATGACAATAAAGGAGTATGGAATACTCCTCAGAACTCCAAAACTGGATCCTCACCACCAGATGCAGTTTAGTGTCATACACAAAACACTCCATTTTTAGTGGGGCTTTAACTTCTCAGCAAGGGGATACAGTCAGTGTATTCTAAGCCTCACAAACAGGAATTTGTGCTGTTATCAGAGCATAACAAATTGATTGGAATTACATCATCCACACACACACACACACACAAAATTAAAAATAAAGTTTAATAATAATAATAATAAAAAAAAATGAACAAAACACTTATTTCTTATTTTATTCCAGCAATGGCTAGAATAAATGAAACTATAATAATTAATTATAAAAAAAAATGATCAATCAAGTAAATTAAATGAAGATGCGTTCTGACAAAACAACACTGGAAGAGATATTTATAAATGAATGTAAAGGGTTGTTAGTCAAATTTATTTCATGCAGAACATTTATTCAATTAACAAAAAATTTCAATATTCTATTAAATATCCTTTTCGAGAAAGTAACTAATTAAATTGAATATTTTTTTATTAATGAAACACAGTTTTATAAAATAATAAACTCTCAGAATTGTCCAATTTTAATATCTAATAAAAAAGCAATTTTAAAACATTTAAAACTATTAATGAATTTTTATAAAAATCGAATTAAATCAAATCTTTAAAAAAATTTTTGTCACCAGATATTCTTTTTAATAACCCTAACATGCCTACATTAATTTCATTAAAATAATCAATAAAAAATCTACCAAAAAAAAAAAAAAAAAAAAAAAAGATAGGTCAGTTTTATTGTAGCTTATGTTGTACAATTCAGGGCAATTTTTATATATCTCCTCTTCACACCGACTTAAATTTTCTGAATAATTCTGACAATAATTATTTATATTTGGCCTAAATTTTTTAAAAGAAATTCATAAAATCAAATAAGAGGGAATTTGATTGACAAATAAGAAAGTTTTCTTAAAAAATACCATTTTCAAAAATTGATTCATTTATTAATGAATATCCTAAAAATTTCAATAAACTTATTTATTTTTTGAGAGATTGTAAAAATCAGTGTTTTCGGACCTAAAAATTTTCTCTGCAAATTCTAATAGCACGCTATTTTAGGAAATGTAAAAAACATTTCAAAACCAAATACCACCAGCTGTTTTGGTGGGGAAAATAAACCAAAATATAATTTTCTCCAATAATTTTTTAAAGCTTCCAATGATAAAATAAACTTTTGTACAAATTTCAATCATTTTTTTATTATGAGAAATGATTTTGGCAATGGCCCATTTTGAAAAGTTGTAAAGAGAAATTGAAAGTTAAAAGCCTCTTACACACACACACAAACAAAAAATACATTTTCATAAACATAAAATAGTTCAACCATTTTTTATACCAAACAGGAACTTATCACAAGCATTTACCAAATCTGTTCTCTAATGATCCAGGTAAAAAACCTGAAACCAAACTTTTTTTACATCTATTTTTCCAATGCAGGTATCATTAAGGAACAAAAAAAAAATTTAATAAATGAACCAGGCTTTGGCCCATTTATCAAAACACTTTATCTTTAATCAATTTTTCAGTATTTTTCAAGACTAAGATATTTTACCCAGCTGATACAAATAGATTTGTGAATTTTTCAGATTAAAGTTCTGCTGTAGTCTCAAATATATCTTTATGCTAAGTTTACTTTGTTCTGTGAAGAAAAAGAAAAAGAAAAAAGAAAAACAGTTTGTAGAGAATTATTTTAATTTGAATGAGTAACACATAAGAGATTTATCCTTTTGTTTTTTTGTTTTTTGTCCAGATTTTTAGTCCTTACTAATAATATTATATAATTAATTTTACATCTTTAGATTAAAAAAGTACCTATGAAATTAATTAGTAATGTTTCATTAATTGTAGATGAGTTTTTTTTAATAAGACTAATAATTTATTAATTTCTTTCTTTACTATGAAAATTTCAATTCTGTACAAACTGGAAACTACATGGCTTTCACCTAATTATTGTTTGAGACTTCCTCTTTAAACCATGAAAAATCAAAACTTTTTGGGGGTCCAACAAGAATGTATACAAAATTTGGTAGCCCTACTACAAACTGCTTGATCATCTATAAAGGACAAACAAATGCTTCCTAATTCTTAATTTACAGAGTTTTTCAAAAAATTTCATATCATTCTTGATTGCATTTCTGTGCCTTAAAAGAAAAAGAAAAAAAAGAAAAACATGGAATCTAGAGTTGTTTCTACTGATGTTGTTAAAATTTGAGATTATTTAAATGAGAATTGGTCAAATTATGAAATTATATCAATTTTTCTGAAACACCCAGTAGATTGTTCTGTTCAGTAGACTCCAAACCCCAAGAATGAACACATATTTTCCTAAGTAAAATAAACCCAAGGAGTCTGCCAATCAATGTCCAACTGTTATTAAGCAGCATACTCACATATTGTTGTTTGTCATGTTTGTACACAAAAAATAAATGGATCTTTACCTCTGGTAACACTTTTGGTAATGTGCGTAGAGTACAGCGTGATCGATTCATATCAAAAATGATGCTCACAACACCCTTTATTTTAACAAGAAGACGTGTGCACAATTCTCTGTCATGCTAACAAAAAAAACAAAAAACAACAATCAAATCATTAAAAACAAAATGTTACCAAACTTCTAATTAACATGATTCAATTTGATACATTAAACATTCTTAACCCTTGTCCTACTAATTCCAACTTTTTCCCCCTTTGATTTGGACTGAGATTTTTTGGACAAAAAGTGTCATTGTCTTTAATTTTTCACATCCATAATTGCAATTGATTATGCCTAAAACTTGAAATGTTACAGCCTTTTGACTGCATTTTTATTTGAAAGAAACTGCTACAGTGAAATGAATCAGTACATCAAGTTTAGACATTTTTTGATATTCCTCAGTGATTGAGAGATAAACATTCTCAAAGTGATACAGTCAGCTGAACATTTTCTTTGGGGAAATTGTTTGGGATCTATTTGGAATTATCTGGTGATGCTTTATATGCCATAAGTAAAAATATCAAAATGTGTCATATGATTGTCAAAAATCATAAATTTCCATGGTAGGACAAGGCTTAATCTTACAGAGACTCAATATAGACATTTTATATTTCTTATAGCATCAAAATTATTTTCCGGAATTTAAGAAGTTCTTTTGTATAGCTGAAAGCAATTATCTCATTTTGCATTTAAAATAACAAAAAAAAAAAAACACCCCCCCCAACTTTTCCTTTTGTATCTAGTGAATCAAGCAACTAATCAGAATCAATCTGGCTAAGTGTATGCAAATATTATGTGTGTGCATGTTTTTCATTGATTTTAATAGCATGTTAACTTCTTAGGGTTATTTTATGCCTAGAGGTTAGGGAATCATGTTCAGTGTATGTTCATATTTACATATTTTGTGTAGTTGTTTTTGAAGAGGTTTTTTTTCCACATGGTTCAATTGAATATAAATAATTTTTAAACATATCTATTTTACCTATAGATGGAACCCTAACAGGTACAACCACTTTGAGTCAGAGTGGACCTGGGAATAATGGTAATGAAGAGGTACTCCACACTCTCTAGAGTTCCAGAATTGAAGCCTCACCGTCAGACACAGTTTAGTGTCATACTCAGGACATGTTTTTCATTCTCGTTTGTATCTTTACAAATAATCTTTAATATAAAGCAATAAATTATCAGGTCATGCCATAATTAATATGTGAATTTTGGTTTAGAAAAATATATTAAAAGTTCATGTTTAGCCCTCACTAAACTAATTAAATTTTTGGACTTACATTCAGATATGGAATTTAAAAAAATTGACATTCCTCAACTGATGTCCACAAATAATGACTAAAACATATTCTTTGATTCATATTCACTATTTATTCTATTGATTCACATACAATTAAAAACTTTCATGTCATTGTACAAATAGTCATTAAACTCAACATTATAAAGGAACTATGTTTTCAGGGTAAAACTTTATTATCAGAATCAAAATTATCAAAATACAGGGTGCAGAAGCAAAATATGGAATGATTTTAAAAACGTTATTTTTTTTTGTCTGCTTAGTTCAATTAAAAAAAAAAACCCTAAATTTTCATGATTAGCACTATTATTTATTATTCAAGCACTTTTTTTAATAAAAATCCAGCCCATTATGAGTGAGCAAGAAAAGAAACGACAAAGAATCTATGATTTGCTTAATGTCAAAACTAACCCAAAGTTTCTTTGTCTACCATATACAAAACAAAGAAAAATTTTTTACTGAAAAAGAGCTTTTTAAGGAAAAGGGGGAGAGGAGGATTGAACAAAAAAATGAAAAGAAGGCTTTATAGCTGAAAAAGAGCTTTTTGACAGCAATTAAGAAGGACCCCACACCATCAATAAAAAAAGCACACAAATGAATTGAAAGTCCACAAGAAAACTATGAGGACAGCAATTAAACAAGATTTAAGCCCAGACCTTAAACCTCTTGATTATGCTATATGGGGCATTTTAGAAAAAACAAATGCAACTTTCTATCCAAATATTGGTTTGCTTAAAACTGCTATTGAGAAGGAATGGAATAAAATGTCTGAAGAATTTATTTTGAAGGCATACAAATCATTTCAAAGGCGTGTTAATACAGCAGAGGAAAAGACAGTAATTTTACCACTTTGTCTGTTTTAAGAACTTGTGCATCAAACTTTGAAATAGATGCTAATCAGATGGAATAAGATTTGGAGAATATGAAAAGTGAAAAATCTTTTCTTCATTCATTTTAATATGAAATTTTTGCTATATAAATACCATACACATTATCACTACACTTTGGTAGTTGATTAAATTGGATCCCTTTTTTCTTTAAAGAAAAGTCTAAACATTTTAAATTCTGACTATAAATATCTGCTATAATCATAATTTTGATTGATAGTAACTTTAAGTTCACTATATCAATACAGTCCCATCAAGCAATTACCAAACTTTTTAAGGATGAAGATCAATTTTGTGTTTTAACCTGCTTGCTTTCACTACATATCTGTATCACTTTATTCCTTATTGGCCAGTTTTTTTATGTCTTCCACATCCCTGGACACAATGCACTTCTATTCCATTCTCAATTTTGCCCTTTTTCTCCATGTTTGCACAAATCACTTGACAATTTCATCTTCCCATCATCATAGAGGTTTTCCAAGTGGTTGTTTCTAGTCTCTTAGATATCATTCGGCAACAATACCACTCCACTTGTTGTATGTGAACCTTGCAACATGTCCAGCTCAGTGAAACTTCTGCTTTCAGTATTCTGTAATAATGTCTTTTACTCCTTTCTCAAATTACCTTGATTTGGATGTGCTCATGCAATGATATTCCCAGAATGGATCTCTCCATAACCCTCTGCCATAAACAATCCTTGTTCTTTCTTCTTTGTTGCACCTAAGTTTTGCTTGTGTGGAATGATAAAATTGTCGCCCGAGAAAAAACGACATGATTCCTTTTCCATTTAATGAAAACCGGTTTTCTTTTTTTGTTGCAGACCATCTACTAGTTTGCCAGTTGTGTACAAATCCCAAGAATGATAGGAGCCTTCTATCATGTCTGAAAGTGACACAATGTTCAATGAGTGAGATCGGAGATGTGCCGCTATACAACTCATGCTCTCTACCGATCCAAGTTATGACAACAAGACCATTACCAGCATCCTCAAAATGCAAATCCGGATGGTTCAACACTTGAGGGCACAGTTCAATGCATCGGACGACACTTTGGAGGTGGTGGAGCGGAAGGACATCGCCAGGAAGACCTGGACCAAGGAGTTCATCGAAAAGGTCCAGGCAATCATTGATGAAACTCCCCAGTGGCCTATTTGGCAGATTGCCAGAGATTTAGGCATCTCACACACAACTGTGAATGTATGTGTGAAGGAGAACTTGAAGTGTTGGTTCTACAGGCACCAGACAAGCCAGATCTTGACTGAGAAGACAAAGAACCTCAGGCTAATCAACTCCGTTAGGCTCCCCTCCTCCCCCGACGTGAACCCGCTGGACTACTTTGTTTGGTCATACGTCGAGAACATCACCAACATGACCTCCCACAACACCAAAGCCAGCCTGATTGCTACCATCCGCTGAGTATTCGCCAAGCTCCCGCCGGCACTTGTGGAAAAGGTATGCTCCCAGTTCCGGATCCGTATCGAGGTGGTGATTGAGGCTGAAGGTGGCTACATTGAATAGATGTCAGCTCTACTACATAATCAAGTTACCTGAATTGATTTTTTCAATAAAAGTTTTAAAATAAAGCTGTAGTGTTGTTTTCTTTAGGACTACTATTTTATCGTTTCACCCTGTATAATAGTGCTATTGAAGAAATTGGCATGTAGGGTCTTGTCCTGCTTTTCTTTGAGCACATCTTTTATGCTAGTAAATGCCATCCACCTTGGTGTTATTCTCTGCTAGATTTCCACATCCATGTTTTGGCAAATATTCACCACCTGTCCTAATTCAATTTATTCTTTCCTTTCTTTAATTTCATTGTTTCTCACCATTATATGACCATCTTGCTTTACAATTGGCTTCTATCAAATCATAGTTTACCATCTTTTCTAATTGTTGCAAATGATGGTGAAACATCAGTATGTATTTATGCAACCCCTCCAATAGGCAAGGTGTGACACAAGGTCAATTTTTAAGTAGAGTTCAGTATTTTCCTTTAACTAGACTGCTTGCATGACCAAAGCTAAAGAACTCAGTCAACCCTACTATTTCCCTATAGCCAGGAGTATGAACAGGTGGATTCATGCCTTTCCCAAGGGCAGTAGCACTAGATGAAATATAATCAGCCTCATCTAATTCTTCAGAAATAGGTCATCTTTAAACTGAACAGGACAGCTTGTTTGTTGCGCATTTCTTTAACTGAAGTTATCTTTTTGCAAACCATCTTCAACAATTTCTTTCATTTAAATAATCTATTTCATAAACACCATGAAAAATTTAGTTTGTTTTTTGAACATTATTGTTGTTTCTAAATTCTTAAATGTTTTATATGCTTCATAGATGTATCCATCTTTAGAAGGTCAAGTTAGTAATTAAGATAATTGAATTTTACTGGGATAATATGAATTGTATAAAACTGTTGGAATATATATACGAAGATCGTTGTGAGTTCAAACTACAGTCGTGCTATTACAAGGATCATTAAATAAGTTTCCAGACTTTTTTCGTGTGGGCACTTTTATTGATAGTACACACATGAAACTCTAGTCCCCTTTGAAGTAATCTCCTACAGCTGCAATGCACTTGTACCATTCCAATAACTTCTGGAAGGCCCCATGGAAGTCCTCTTGTGTAAGCGTGTCAATGACCTTCATCACAGCCTCTCTCATCTCCTCAATTGTCTCATAACAACAGCCTCTAAGCTTAGGGAATAACCAAAAATCACAGGGAGCAAGGTCTCGACTATAGGGAGGCTGAGGAACTGTCTTGATGCCCATCTTGATCAAATAGTCTGTGACAAGAATGGCGTTGTAGACTGGTGCATTGTCCTGGTGGAAATGCCACTGAGCCGATTTGAAGAGTGCTGGCCTCTTCCCAAAGAATCTCTTCTTGAACTCCCTTAAAACCTCAACATAGTAACCCTAACCCTAACCCTTTGGCCAATCAACTCTGGTGTATTGACTTCCTTACTCCTTGCACACCTCTCATCATCCCTCACAGACTCCATGCCTTCCTTGAATCTCTTATGCCACTCAAAAACTGATGCTCAATTCATGCAAGATGATCCGAAAGCAGTCTGAAGCATTCCATATGTTTCTGTGGCATTTTTTCCAAGTTTAAAACAGAATTTTATTGCATATTCTTCTAAAGTGTCCTCACGTCGAGATTGCATTTTTGAAATTCACCAGCTGTGCTATCAGGCTTTAGTAAGGTGTATTCCAATTGCTGTTGTAACTGTTCATTTGAACCTGAAATCATAAAAATTGGTCAGTCATCTCATAAGATGTATAGCAATAAGATACTGAATTTTCAAGAGTATACGACAATTTTAAATTCCTGTACAAAAAAGTCTGGAAACTTATTGAATGCACTACGTAAGTATGAATTGTTATTATTTAGGCGTTTTAGAATAGTGAAAATATCAAATTTCAAACATAACTTAGGAAATGGCCTGCTAAATATAATGATGCAAAACATTCTAACCTATTT
This sequence comes from Sepioteuthis lessoniana, assembly GCA_963585895.1. Taxonomy (NCBI): domain Eukaryota; kingdom Metazoa; phylum Mollusca; class Cephalopoda; order Myopsida; family Loliginidae; genus Sepioteuthis; species Sepioteuthis lessoniana. Next base: position 22,959,775 of record OY757907.1, read on the forward strand.
AAATGTATTTTATTCTCTTTTATTTAGTATTTTTTTTTCAATTATTATTTCACAATAACAAGAAAAAAAAAGAAAAAAAAAAACAAAAAAACAAAGAGAACTGTATAAGGCCAAAGAATAACACCAAGGTGTAATTCAGATTTTGATCATCTTATTTAGCAATATTTTTTGGGATACAAAAATGCTAAGATTTTTATAAGTTATATATTAAGTTGTAAAATTGTTTGACTGTGAAAATAGCAACCAAATGATAGTGAGCATCTTCTAAGCAGTCAAATTTTAAAGAAAATAAATAAATCAATAAATAAATACTTTATCCAAAAGGCCTTTTAACTGAAAGACAAGCGTCTTGTATTTCTGTTGACGACTATTACTGGACTGATCAGAGTGCTGGCAATATGAAGATCTGTAAAGATGAAATAAAATTATCAGTATATAAATGTAAATCTATATATTAATATCAAAGAGGAAGGATGATTGACTTTAACAATAAAAGAAGAATAAAAAAGAGAAGGAAAGATGAACAACATATCTACCTTCTGACCTTCTTATTCATCTTCTACCGTCATTACAAAAAATGATTGACAGAAGACAAAAACAATTCATATTAATTTGTATTTATGTACATAACAGCCCTATTCTGTCAGCAATTTCAAAAGTGTATATTCAAGAGTAAGCATGAGATTTTAGTTGTCAACATTTTCGGAATTTTTACAAATCCAATACAGAACTGTATGTGGTCATAATTGACACAAATGTCCAATTGTTTAAAATATTAGATTTAACAGTAAAGTCAAAATGTAAATCCTAAAGTTTAATTACAATCATTTGGAGTCACAATATAAAGGTTGTAAAAATGCTATTTCAATCAGAAACTTTGGAATAAAAACCCATCCTCTCATTTGAATAGCTGGTGGACTACTGTTGGTTTGTGAGTCTTTGTAACTCAATGGACATTTTGGTAAGGCTGATTTAACCCACATCCATTCACAAGATGACAGTGAAGCAAATCCTAAGAGGTTTTTAATGTAAGCATTTTATTTTTGCACAAAATGTGTAAAGATTATTTTTGTGCCCATTGTAGCGTTTGCAAGTGGATACTTGTGAGTGTGTGTGTGTGATGGCATTCACTCAATATGGGTTAAGCCAGTTCCATATGTTGAACTGATATCTCGGTTCACCATGCTGTACTCATATGTGAAGTTTCGATGGGATTAGTGTCTTAAAGTAGTCCCTAGCAACATTTGAGAGTCTCATTGTCTATGAATGATCCTGTAGATAAGATTTTTTCACAATTGCCAGGCTTATCTGTAACAACTTCTCTGATCGCACACAGAAACACTTTGATGGCCTGCAGGTAGGTACACCAGTAACTAGTGTGTGACTTGTTGTGGGACCTACAGACACAGAGACTACTACCACCAGAAGCTGCCAGTTCCTGGAGAGATACAATTCTGGATTTGTGGGTGCTGGAACGGTTATAGTGCTGCACACTCGCTTTCACACCCTGCTCCATTTGGTGTTAACCAGTACTGCAATGTGGACAAGGTATGGCACAGCTGGTATCAGGCATTTGGAGATGAGCTCTCACTGACCTACAATATGGCTCACTATGGAATCTGCAAGCTCTTCACATCTACTGCAAATGGATACTTAGTTTATAATGAAAGGCTAAATATTATCTAACACAGAAAGAACAAGTGGAGAATCAGAAATTGCAATAAAAAATCAAAGCAGATTCATTTATGAATAGCATTTTTTACCTTTGATTTTTTGGTGTCTGGTAAATATTTTCAGATTTAGGAAATGTATTATCTTTCAAAAGATTTAGCAACTTTTCTGCCAAGTTGACAATGTGAACGTCATCATACCTAGAAAAAAAGAATTCATAATCAATTTTTCTTTCCACACTAAAAATACAGTTAATAAAAAGTTAAACTTTGAAACAACTGATTCTTTCAGTCTTCATTATTTTTAAGCGATTTGAAAACCTAGAAATTGGACACCAATATTAAACATCAATATCAGTCAATGTTACGTTATACACCAGATATACTATTATATGTATCAATGTATCAAATATACAACATGTGAGGTCAAGTTCATCCTTGGCACCCATGCAGAAGAAATGATGGGAGTTTTCTGTGGTTATTGTTCTCCTCTAATGTAACATATAACCCTGGAAAAATAGAGTTAATTGCAAACAAGTCAATTGATTTTAACAGCATGTCAACTTGTCTAGGGTTATTTTATGCCTAGAAGTTAAAAAATTGCATTCATCGTACATTCATATTTACAGTTTTTCTGTAGTAGTTTCTTATGAGTCCCCACCCCCAACAGTCCTATCAAATATGAATAATTTTTAAATATCTTTTATTTAATCTATAGATGAGACCCTAACAGGTACTATGACTCTGGGTTAAAGTGGAGTGATAGCAATGAAGAAGCACTCCACACTTGCTAGAGCTCCAGAATTGGAACCTCACCATCATATGCAGTTTAGTGTTATACCCAGGAGAGCCCTTTTTTTGAGGGAAAGAGATACAGTCAGTATATTATAAATCTTGCCAACAGGACAGCCAAGTCAATTGAGTCAGCCACTCTTCTCTAGTATGACAAAGTGACTCTTCAGACCCCTAATCCATAGGCACACACCAAACTAAGTGGAGAGTTGTATGCAAGGAAGAGACGTTCAGACCCAAAACCAAATATGACAAAATAGATGGTTGCATTCATGTATATATAGAGAGAAATAGAAACTCTCAAATAAGTGTGAGGATCAGATATATACATAAAAATTTCATGGGAGCTATGTCAGTATTTTCTTTGTAGTCAAATGGATTAGGATTTCTTTTTTTTTTTTTTTCATGTTGTATATTGAAGGTAAATAGAAAGAATTACTATCTCATGGGTTTTAATTCATCTAAGAGGAAAAATTTGGATTCATTCTGAACAATAGTTTCCAGCTAAATATTGAAGAGGAGTGGATCAATATTTTGTACTATGTAAAATAATTTACAAGACTTAATAATAGCATAAACAATTATGTGAGACGTGTTTCTCATGTTCTCTAACAGACAAAACAAAATCTTCACAATGAAATTTGGTTCCTTTTGATGATTTCATTTCTCTCTCTCTCTCTCTCTCACAAAGGTTCATTCTATACAATCAAACTGAATGTCACTCTAGTTCTCATTTGCTTTCAAAGTTTGTTTTTTTTAAGACTGCTATCCGTCACCTATGTACACAACAACTTATGACTATTCATAAACAATGGTAATATTTTGGACTCAAATAAGCGCATATGTAGAAACCACATTGCAAATGGACACTTACACAACTAACATGTGAAGTAGCTCAACCTTTTTGCTACAGGTAAGTGCAACTCATCACAAGTATGGACTCAAAACTTCAATGGGCAGGGCCAGTTCTCAAAACTTCACTTTGTTTTTACATAGGCATTATTTTTTCCTTGAAGAAAACTTACTCTATCCCTGTCATTCAATAACATTTTCTAATCTAATAACTTGATTCAATTCGTGTTCAAATGATCTCAAATTTTAATAGAAACAACTCAAATTCTATGTTTAATATCTTATGTTTTTTCTTTTCAGGTATAAAAATGCCATTTACTAGAAAATCAAAAGCATTTAAGTATTAATATTAAGTATTAAACATAGAATTTTGAATTGTTTCTACACATACTGTTAAAATTTGAGGTCATTTGAATAAAAATTAGTCAAATTATTAGATTACAAAATTATATCTATTTTTCTGAAACACCTTGTGTGTGTGTGTGTGTGTGTGTGTGTGTGTGTATATATATATATATTATGTATTATGCAATCCAGTTAAACCGGAGGCGGGAATAATTCTGTCAGGACAATAAAATCATTCAACTATGAACATTTAAATTTTCCTGGTAAAGAGCTCCATGTAACTGACATCACAGAGCAATAATTCCTTTAAGAAAAACAAAAACTGGTCACATTAGGATTATAAATTTATTTCCAAATTGTTATAGGTACTGATATGAATCAATAACACCAAAAATAACAGGACTTCTTCAGATCTAATGGATAAAATAATTACAGTCAGAATAGACACAGGAGGGAAGGGTGGGAGGCTGTAGAAGAGGGGTGAAGAGTTTCTTCCCCATTTACCCACTTCTAGGAGTTTTGAATATAAATTCAGTTACATTATTGTGATTCCAACTGGTAATAAAAAAGAAAAACTGGAAGTGGGTAAATGGGGAAGAAACTCTTCACCCCTCTTCTACTACCTCCAACCCTTCCCTCATGTGTCTATTCTAACTGTAATTATTTTATCCATAAGATCTGAAGAAGTCCTGTTATTTTTGGTGTTATTGATTCATATCAATACCCATAACAGGATGGAAATAAATTTATAATCCTAATGTGACTGGTTTTTGTTTTTCTTAAAAGGTATATATATATATATATATATATATATATATATATATATATATATAGAGAGAGAGAGAGAGAGAGCAAAATGATTATTTGATGCAATTGCAAAATCATTTAAATACATTCATGATTTTTATGGTATGGGTTATAAAATCCTACATCTCAATCAACACATCAGAAAGAGTAGAGAATCTACTTGTGGTAATAATTGGACTGAGTCAGAAATGAAAATTATTTTAAGGTTCTCTTCTTTTCTGTTGACTACATATGATATTACATATGCTAATATATATATATATGAAAAGCTTGAGCATAGTGTATACAACAAAGGTCATTCAAAAAGTTCTAAGCCCCACTCAAGAGTTGGAGAAATGAGTTTTTTTTTCAAAAATTATTTTTTAATATAGTTTCCTTTGACAATGCACTTGGTCCAATGATAGTCAAGCATTGCAAAACCATCACAGAAAAAAGTGGTAGCCTGGTCTTCTAAAAACTCCTATGACTCCATCATTGTTTCCAAAATGGCAACAACACAGGTGGGATTTGAATTTAGGAAATAGGAAAAACTCAGAGCTAAGTTTGGTGAGTAAGGGCAATTCAAAGTCATAGTTTCTTCAGCTACTGCAACCAGCGCAATGTCAACAGACACATTATCCTGCCCTCAACTTCCCTCTGCATTTTGACTTGATGGCTTTCTTCAGTCGTCTTATTTCTTAGTATTATCCATAATTAGTTTTTCCCTTTGTCAGGTAATCAATCATGATTACACCTTCAGAATCAAAAAATAAAATAGAAGCCATTACTTTGCTAATAGATGCTGCCTGTTATGAACTTCTTTATGGGTAGAAAATCAAAGAATTTCCAGTTTGCTTTGAATCTTTGATTCAGGTTCAAAATGATTAACCCAGGTTTCATCTTGAGTTACTAATTTGTGGTGGAATTCTTAGAGTCAGAAGTGTCCAGGAAATATCAACCCTTGTCAGCTTGTGCTCTGACATCAATATTCTTGGGATCCATCTTGCAGAGAGCTTGCTCATCCCCTAAATCTCAGTTAAAACAGTGTGGTCTGAACCAGAACTATAGGATTAGTTATCGGCTGGACAGTAAGATGTCTGTCATCCAAAACCATTTGGTGAATGGCATCAACTTGGTCATCAGTGATTGAGGTTTTTAGATGACCTGAACAAGAGTCACCTTCTGTGCAATCCTTGAGCCACTTAAATTTCACAGCTCATTTCTTCACAGTTGCATTAGAAAGGGAGTTGTCAGCAAATATCTGCATCCTGTCCTCATGGATTTCTTTGGGTGTCATACTTTTCTTCTGTAGATATTTTATGACTGCTCGGACCTCTGCTTTGTCCATTTTTAGATTTGTTGCACGCACACCTCTCACCTTTGTATGGCCCTCACCTGTACGGAAGTTAAGACAAAAATTTGAATTAGTTTTTCTAAGCTTATAAGAAATGGCAGTGTGTTGCCACAACAAAAATGTTCCACTATAGTTCTTTTTTCTAGGTGAGGCTCAGAACTTTTTGAACAACTCTCATATATTAAAATTAATTAGTTGCAGTGTCTAAACACTAGTTTTTAGCAGATGAAACACTTACTAAAAATTTGGTGAAGGAGAAATACTAAGTATAAACCCTCAATGGTATATTAACTTGTCTTAGAATATGTTGGGAGCTGAGAAATAGTCACACTTTATCATTTTTTATATGATACATATTTCATAGAGGTGATATGCGAACAAATGCAAATATGCACAAATGAATATGAAAGCCATTGATCAATTTACCTCACAGTTTCTTCCATTTGTATAAGAAGATAATCATGTCTCTTGAGGACATCTCTGCCATGAGGAGTTTCAGCAAGCAATAGAAATGTCTGTCAGGACAAAAACATCATGTAAGACAAAAAAAATATTTCAAAGATTAAACTAGCATTAATAAAAGCCAAAGTCTGTTTTCTTTTAGAAATTCAATTGATATCAGCACTTGCTAAGCAAAAGGCACTAGCATGCTAAATCCTAAATTTCCTAGATAATCACAACCTGCTGTATCTCAACTTCATCCTAAGTATACAAGGATTGACTGAAAAGTTCATAGGCTAACCAAAATGCTCTAATAAAATGTGACCAAATTAGGTTTATTTTTCAACACAATCTTCCTTGTAATCTGTACTTCGTCCATCAGTGTTACAGTGTTTGGATCCCATTGGTCAAAAAAGTCATCAACAGCAGATATGATATCAGCCTATGAAATTTTCAGCTCACCCTTCCACATCTCCAAAATTGGTATTGTAGGAAAATAAAATAATCTTTATAAGTGTACAAGTTCTATTGCAGTATATGATTTCATTTTATGTCACTTAGTAAATTTATCTGAATAGTTAGAATGTATATGGTGCAACAAATAAAATTTATATGTGCATTTTCATTTTTACATAAAAAAAATTCTTTTGAATTAAATCTTTTAGTTTAGTTCACTGAAAGTTGCAGATCACTTTGATTGATTGATTTTAATAGCAGGTCAACATATCTAGGGTTATTTTATGCCTCACAGTTAGGGAATTGTGTTCACTGTATGTTCATATTAACATTTGTTGTGTAGTTGGTTTTTAAGAGATTTTTTTGCACGCGATCTTATCAAATATGAATAATTTTTAAACAGAGCAATTTGACCCATAAATGAGACCTAACACGTATTACGTGTTAGGTCTCATTTATGGGTCAAATTGCTCTGTTTAAAAATGTAATGGCAATGAAGGAGTACTCACACTCCTTAGATCTCCAGAAATGGACCCTCACTATCAGATACAGTTCAGTTTCATACCCATGGCATCATTTTGGGGGGTGGGGTCTTACCTATTGGCAGAGGGATATAGTCAGCATATTCTAAGCCCCACTGAGAGGACAACCAAAATTTTGAGGAATTTAATCTTAGAGGAAAAAATGTGCTAATTTACATATACTTCAAAGTATTCCAGCTAGTGAGGTTACAAAGAGAAAAAATCCAAACTATATTTGGATGTATATATTGTTCCAGTTGTGACAACTTTTGAATTGAACCAAGTGTTCTAACATAGATGCAATTTTCAAATTACCGTGTCACCTGTGGGTACAAAAACAAAGAGAGGGAAGTTAACAAAACCTCAAATGTTGCTGACCAAGATAGCAGTAAACTGAGCAGTTTGGTAGGGAAGGAAAGAAAAAGGTTAAAAAAAAAGAAAAAAGAAAAAAAAGGCATATAGAACAAAAGAAGGAGAGGAGTAACTCAATTAACACAAAAAACAACAACAACTATACTTCAAAGATGAACAAACACTTATCTATCTCACTATAAAGAATTTATTTTGAAAGAAAGAAATTTAACATACATTTCTATCAACATTGCACAAATTTCACTGTACATAGTTGAGCTAAAACCACAACATTTGATGTAACATAAAAAAAATAAAACAAAAGGATATAAAGCAAAGAATTGGAAAGTCAAATGGACTTACTCAATGTTGGACCAAAACAAAGAAATATTGTACATTAAAAAACAATTTTTACAAAATACCTATATGGTATTTGAATTCAAAGTTCTCTTTTCTTTTTCTTTTGTTTTGTTTCAAATTTCTGGCACTAGGTTTTCTCAGTCTGATACAACTTTCTTCTCTTTCCTTTTTTTTCTCTCCAGTTTAAAATTTCTACTGTGAAGTACTCTCAGGCTGATATAATTTCTTTTTCATTTCCAGTAGCTGTATCTTTTTTCTAGGGCTTCTAAACAATTTTGAGGATGGTGCTCAGAGAAATTTAACATTTTTTGTTAAATTTCAACCACTGTTCTTCTAGAAAAAAAAAAAAAAAGAGTCTCCCAAAACTTACTTGCATAGAGTAGGGAGAACTCTGTAACCTTTCTTTCTATGAAAAGAAACCAATTCTGAGCTTCTCTTCAACCACAGAAACCAATAAACTCTCACTTAGCAATTTGTTAATTTTACACCATCCTGGTTGAATGATAGAGTCTGTAAAAAAACTAAAAGCCTACCTTCACAATAGGGCAGGCTGGTTAGCATACTGGGTTCAATCTTTCTCTTACACTGAAATAGACTAACAGAGGGGAACCCATGAAAAAGCAGACTACTAACACTGTTAACAGCATAACAAAAGACTCACAGACTTCTAGCAGACTGAGGCGCATGAAAAAACAGACTGATGAAAAAAACCCACTCAGTCATTTACATGTAATATTATGTACGGGCGCAGTCGTCAATCAGTGAAGGTGTCACAAGACTAGCATGTGCGGGCAGAATGACCTGCAAAGTTAGACGTGATCTTAAAATAATCACAGATGAACTATCACGTGTTTCACGACAGTTTCACTGGTGACATCGAACATTCGGAGATCTTCGATTTGTTCCCCAAAATCTCTATATAAGTAAACAAGTCAGGAGATTTTGACAGAGTTGAAGGCAGTTGTCAAAACGGGTGCGTTAAAGGTTCTGAGGCCCCGACCCGTCCTACCCCAGTCTGCTACGACCTATCTGTCAGGCGTGTGTCAATAATCAGCTCTCACCCACACCGCTGACACCACCAAGAGGAAGGGAGAAGAAGAACATAACTAAAATGAACTTTTCGAGTTGCAATGATCATAGCTAAGTGAATTATAAATGTCTGCTATATTTTCTTCCCTTACCTTTGAGTTTGAGTATTTCTTTTTCTGCAGACTTCTTTCTTTACAGCACAACACGTTGGTCCTATGTTACATACATACCAACAAAGGGACTGTAAAGGTCCAACTTTGAAAATAAGCCAATGACATTCAAGCTATTTTTCACTTCTGATTTGAAAATTCCAAAAGCAAACTTAATACCCACCATCACTTAGATTCTTCTTACATATATTTAACTACTCTTTTATATACAAAGACTTCTCACATAAACTAATTTATCTAGAAACAGAACAACACAGATCAAAATGTTGAAATTATCACTTTGCTCAAAACAAGATATTATCATACAGACCAGAGTTATCTACCCTAACTCCTTTGTTTTATAATGATCATTTATCTGTCCCTAATTTCTTGTTTTTGTAGGGGGCATTTTGTAGTTACAATAAAAATGAATGTACTTTGTATGGTTTTTCAGGAGAATATATTTTTGTTTCCTTTTAGAGTTTTTCTCTTTCCAAGGTCGAACATGAAATTGATTATATACATCCACACAAAGGTAGTTTAAATCATTAAGGGTTTTTGGACTGTTGTCTTTATTGTTATTTCCACAACGTTTCGGCCGATATGTCCTCTGACCTTCTTCAAGTGTTTGTCAAACTCAGGAACCTACACGGAACTTCAAACTACGTCCTTTATTGAATCCATGGGGGTCACCCATGCTGATTCCATTAACTATAACTGGGTACAAGTGTTAAGAATTCCTGTATTGTTACTCTTGCCTGCAGTCAGGATTGAACCTGCAACCTCCAGTTGATTGTCTTCTTAGAAGCTGAGGGAACCAACACCAATAACCGATACATTATGTGTCCTGAGTGAATTTTTGGGACTTATAAACTTAATGTTCTTACTTGACTAGGATTACTACTATTATGTATGATTTTTTATCTGTGCTCATATTCAGATTTTTTTTTTTATCTAACCTTTTTAATTATCGGTTCCCATATTGTATTCATCTCTATACTTGGTCTACTCAACAGGTCACTGTAGCCCAATGGATGTGCTGATTCCTTAAGGCATCTAATCCTCCAATGTTCTTCTCTATCAATTATTTCAACTTCATCCCATATGGGCAGATGGCTTCCCTTTTCCTTCCATATATGGTCTGCCATACCCAATTTTTCAATCTTACCTTGTACTACTGCCTTCCAATGTTCTTCTAGCCTTACTTTCTGTGTAGGTTCCAAAGTTCGACAAACCCCTGAAGAAAGCTGGAGGACATATCAGCCGAAATGTTGTGGAAATAACAATAAAGATAAAGACAATAGTCCAAAAACCCTTAATGATAAAAATCATCAAGCTTCGTCTCAGAAATTAAGACAACTAAGGTAGCTTAACTTTACTATTTGTTATGTCCTAACAATGGTTATGGGCCCAGTTAATATTGAACTTTAAGGACCTCATTAGACCTTTATTTCTTTTTTTCAGCCATCTTGAATTTGTTCTTTATGGTGAAAAAGATTTTCTATGGTTAGTAAGATTGAAATATCTGGAACTTGATGATGGAAGAAGCACTTTCTAGCACTGAGAAAAAGCAATGGATGAAAGTAATGGAGAGTGAAAGTGATTCTCTCCATACTAATAAGTTATGGGACCTTACTGAACTATCCAGTGGATATAGAGCTATTGGCAAATAAAATTATGATGCTGATGGAAACTTCGAATAACACAAAGCCTGATTGGTGGCTCTGGGTTTTCTTTAGAAACAGGAAATTGTCTAGTAGTAAAGTTTCAATTAGTGTAGACTTATTGCAATAGCTGCAAAACATGACCTGAAGTTACATCAGTTGGACATAACCATTGTATTTCTAAAGAATAAACTGAAGGAGGAGTTTTATATGAAAGAAGAAGAAAGATTTGAGATTAAAGACAAAAACACCTTCTCTGTAAACCATATAAACAAAGCCTCAATGGCTTAAAGTGATCATCAAGATGTTGAAATGAAGCACTGGATATTCAACAAAAAAGGGATGCATTTCGGGCAATTAGAAAATGACCCTTTCATTTACACTATTTTCAGGAGAAATGTTCATAGCTGCTGTATATGTTGATGACATCATTCTGGCATGTAAATCCTTGACACGTATCCAAGAGTTTATCAAAACAATATCAAAATTTTCAACATCAAGGACATGTGGAAACTAGATCACTTTTTGTGTGTTAAAATTACTCATCAAGAGTCATGGAAGATATGGATTGGACAACCAGCATACACAATAGAAATTTTGAAAAGATTTCAAATAGAAAATTCAAAATCTATGACAACTCTTATTGATGCTGGAGTAAGGCACTAAAAAAGACAATCTAGCCAATCAAGAATTGTATCCATCAGCAATTGGAAGCTTACTTTATCTGACAACAAGGATACAACCTGATATTGCGTATGCTGTCAGCAATGTCGCAAGATTTTGTTCCCAGCCTACAATGGAACACTGTACAACATATTATGCATTATCTTAATGGTATGTGTAACTATGGGTTACTGTATGAAAAGAAGAAAACCAATCTCATAGGATATTCAGATGCAAACTGAGCTGGTGATCTGGATGACCAGAAGTCAACCTCAGGATACCTATTTGAATTAAGTGGCTGTTGGTTGGTTTTTATGGCATATCAACTTTTGTAGGTTATTTAACACCAAATCCATTTTTATACAAATAAACAGTTCTATTTCAAACAATTCAGTTTAGCATGAGTACACAGTTTAATTGTCAAAAACAGTCCCTTCTCAACCAACACAGTTTAGTTCTATTTGACCCATAGATAGGACCCTATCAGGTGTTACCACTCCAGGCCAGAGTGGACCTGGGAGCAATGACAATGAAAGGGTACTCCACATTCCTCAAAGCTCTAGCATTACTGGAACCTCACCATCAGATTGTTTAGTATCATATCCTGGACACTCATTGGGGAGGAGGTCTTACCCCTCTGCAGAGGTGCAGTCGGTGTATTTTACAGCCCTAGCTAACTGGGCAAAAGTGGAGTAGCTGTCAACAGGAGAAGTGAAAAGCAATTTTGAAGTAGAATATATTGCATTTGGAAATGTAGCGCAGAAGGCAGAGTGGATGCAGTGTCTTCAGGGTGATCTGCTTAATAATAACTCACTTAGACCAACACTCATTTATGGGGATAACCTATCCACTACATATATAGCAAAGAATCCACGATATCATAGCAACATACTGACATTAAGTTTTATTACATCCGAGAACAGGTTGAGATGAAGAACATTAGATTGGAATACTGTTCAAGTAAGGACATGGTTGCCAGTGTGCTGACTAAAGGATTTGTGAGTGTACAATTTGTGAAGCTCAGAGAAGTTTTTGGTATGAAAGAAATAGTAGAACAGTCTGATTGCAAGTGAGGAGGAGTGTTGAAATCAGGCACCCGAGTTATCTTTCCTAACCCCTTTATTTTATAACAGTCAGTTATCTGTCCCTAATTTCTTGTTAACTGTTTTTGTAGGGGGCATTTCATAGTTACAATAAAAGGAACATTACGGTTATTCAATAGAATATGTGTTTGTTTCCTTTTTGAGTTGTACCCTTCCATTATTCTGACCAGCTGTTTTGGGTACGCATTTAGTTTGGGATCAGTTGTATAGTGTGGGTTACAGTTGGTCGAGACTGCTTGATGTGAATGATGGTTAAGGCACGTGGGCAAGAGTGACCCAATCCTCAAGCCTCAGGGAGCCGTCTAACAGGTTCTAACACTCCTTGGAGGGAGGCTTCGTTTATCCCCTGACGGCTGAGACGCCCATTTTTAGGGGAATGTCGACGGGGCTCGAGGTATTTTTGTGCTGGCCAGGCGTGTTTAGGCAACGGCCCTGCGCCTGGACCCACCTAAATCTCGGCTTTGTGCCATACTCGCCCACTTGGTAGGGGCGTGCGACGAGCTTTTCTCTTTCCATGCTCGGTCATGAAATTGATAACATACATCTACACAAAGTTACGTTTAATTTTATTATTATCCGTTATCTCTTAACACAAAATATGCAGAAAGTTAAAAAAAATTTAGTAAACAACAATAAACAAACAAAAAGTCATGGTGACTAGGGAATTATATATAGCAAGTTAAATCAAAAGCCAAGTAGTAAGTCTATTTAATGAAAGACACTTACCTCTAAAGTCAACTTGATGACTGAGTGTTCCTTGTCTGAAGAGAGCAATAAAACCAAACCGTCAATTAAAGTATGGTCTTGTAAAAGAATATCCCTCTGCTTAGGATCACCAGCAAAGATTTTCATATTTTTCAAAGAGTCGAGGGAAATCATTTTTTGTCTAAATCTGAAATCAAATTAGTTATGCAAATCAAACCACACAAAAGTGAGAATAAAATATAGAGTGAGAGACATTAGTAGACATACTGTTTTTTAATGCTTCTGCGTGATCATAAATATGGGCAGAAAATAAATACCGAATAGTCAATGGTTGGCGTGTTAGGCTGGCAGACCATTGTTAGTAAGTCTGACTGGGTGCCCCATTCTTCTGGCCTTGTGCTTCAACTCACCAAAACATGGTAAATAACTAATAGGAAAAAAATTGCCCAGTTTCTCCAAACAGCGTGAGGAAGTCAGCAGACAACTTTAGACTTTCTCTGTCTAGGTAAATGGGGAGGTGCTATTATTAAATATTTAAGTTGACACCCCAGACAAGCGTCGTTATTTTATTTTTGCCGTATCCTACTCGAAGACAGGAACACGTTGTCGCATCCACCACACACGAAGTTAAGAACACAACTGAAGAAAGAGAACAGATAGAACACTTTAATTCGAGTGTGAGGTTGAGAAGCGGAGCTCTGAACCTTAATAGAAGTGCCGGTCAATGGTACGAAAAAAAAAAAAAAAAAAAAAAACTAGTATGATATTTCCTAGCATTACCCATAAATATTCCCGACAATTTTTATAGTAGAAAGTTAAAAAGTTAATTGTAACAATGAAATTGGTCATTGTCAATCATAGATATATGCTTTTAAAATCGACCCTTTTTGATAGTTAGAATAGCACATTTCCTTTATCCATCTATTTTTAAAGCCAAAAAGAAATTACAAAAGGGGGAAAATAGTATTAAAATTCAAATATTCATTAATGAAAGTGTCCTCTTGAAGAAATTTTTAACTTTTAGAAATTAGCAAAAGAAATTTGTTGCAATTACTCCTTAAAACAAAAATAACTGAAACATCTTTTAAAACGTTATTTTTGTTTCTGGCTTTCGAATGATCAACTGAATTTTTATAATTATTTTACCAACTTTTTCACTTTAACCACGTACATTACTTGCTTTGACTAAGGAAGAGAAAATAAAATGATCGAAATGTTGAGTTTCAAACATAGTGAAAAGGAAAAATCTAACAAAAACAAAACATCGTTTTGAAGAAAAGAAACAAAAAAAGGAATTAATGACACGGTAATACAACAACAAAAATCACTCAACTGTACTGACTTATGGAGAACTAAAACTTTTAATAAACAAAATATTTTTGAGTAATGCTCTTCTAAATACACAACCTAAAGTCACATTTTAGTTAATTTTATGTGTCGTACAGTAAACGAGAACTTCTGAAAGTTAGTTTAAATCACCTCACGAATACAAATTTCAGAGCAATTATCACTTTCGATTGAACTTACTCAGATCTCACACATCCAGTAAACAAGTAAAATTTTATTATATTCATATTTATTCAGTTTTAAAAGCGAATTATCGTGGTGTGGTGTATACACTCAATAAACAATTACACGATAGCAAGTTTAGTTAGTAAACAATTTTACAGAGATAACTGTAAAATATGATCGCACTGATCGAAAGCTGAGTATGTTTACTCACCGAGAATGTAAAAAAATAAAAACAGCCCGATGTATATAATGAATTTTAAAATATGTGACACAACAAATATTCCAGTTGTTAATTTTTTTCCCCTCAGAACAGGAAAATTAATTTCCGAAGCTGCTCATCCCCAAAACTTGAATTTCACACCTTTTTACCGGTTAATGTTTTAAGTGGTCAATTACATTACACTTTCATTACTCATGTAATGTTTTACTTCATTGGTTACTTTATATATCTACTTTTGTAAAACCATTTTTCATTGGTTAAATGCTTCATGTGTCAACATTGAGCGCTGATTTCAAAAATCTTTTTTCCCTCCTTTTAGGGGAAAGGAAATGTCAATTATCATGTATTCGAAAACATATCGGGTAGTTTAATATAAACTTTTGAAGATAAAGTTTGATTTCCCTCAAACTTTTAAGAAATATTTCTGGCATTTAAACTGGCGACATCTACGTTAATGAAAGTAAGTCAAATGAATTTTTCACTATGTATTCTGTTATAAACTGACAACTCGTGTTATCATTCCTTCCTGAATTGAATTTATTCTTTGAATTGGATGTATTTACTGACTAAATCTCTGAATAAAGTTTGCATGTGTATGTATGTTTTTTCCCCCCTTTTTTATTGTCTATGCATGAGAAGTGATCGTTTGTAATGTAGAAAATTTAGATCATCGCAAAATTAAAAAAAAATTTAAAAATATTACTCCGTTCTTTTCTACTAGGAACTTTACCAGGAAGCTTAAAATTTAACTTCCGTTTTACCGTAAGTCTTAAAGTCTAAGACTTTTTTTTTTTTCATACCGGGAAAACGATAATTTGTTATTGTTCATTTGTGTGATTAATTTTTAAATGGCATTATCGTTAGGGTTTGCAGATATTTGTCACTCACTACACCATTGTTAGGGTTTACATGATCATTACAACGACCACGTGTAGTTTTATAGTGGATAAAATATTCTTATTTGTAAACTGTTCTTTTAACCAAAATTTTAGAAATGTTACGGAATTATCATAATTTATTTTCATTAAAGCATTTGTAGACGTTTGTTAGAAGCGATTATTTTGAATATGTAGACGTAAGTCTTCATGTAGAAGACGAACACACGGATAAACAGGCCATAGTACTACTGTTGTCAAGAGATTAAAGAAAGAGGAGTACCTGGAATATGAGACGAGGTAATTTTATTATATTTCCGGATTCCATAAGATCTAGAATTACTGATTTTAATATTAAGTTTTAAAAATTCTACAGTCTACACTCTAGGATGAATATAGCAAAGTTGTTTATTAAACCCAAATTAAGATCGGCAGCTGTTATTAATCAATTTGACTGAAGAAGCAACAAGCAAGCATTAATCTCAAGTAATTCTCTATAAACTACATATCTTAAAAAAATTATTGATAACGTTAAAAAATACTTTCGAAAGGCAAAAAATAAACTTATAAAATAGTTCATTTGCAAATATTATCATTCGCATCATTTATAAACGATTACTCAATATTAATCAATTATTATAAAAACACTGAATTTTTTTTTTCACTCTAAAAAAAAAAAAAAAAAAAAAGATACCTTTTTAATTCATTTTTTTTTTCCATTCATTTATTTATTTTTATTATTTTAATATATTTTCCAACTTGGATGTAATTAATTAAATATAGTGTGACCTTTTCTTAAAAGGACAAAAACATCTTCAAAAAAACAAAACAAAACAAAAAAAACACTTTATTTTTAAGTCATTAAAATATTCCCTATATTATGATCTAAAATAAAGTTTTAATTATTAAAACATATAAAACCTAACGAAATGAATAAATAAATAATTTATCATTTATTTCAAAATCATATGCTAAAAATAAACCTGCAGTGAGTGGTCGGCTGATGCTTGTGTAATGTGTAGAGAATCTTGCAGTTCTTAACGTAACGATCAGTGAAAAATATTGACAAATTTAAACTTTATATTTTTGGTAAGTACAAAAACTACTTTTACTTAAATGAATATTTATTTGTTAAACATAAGCAATTTTTAGTTAATTAATCTATAAATATATTTGTTTATGCAATCACAAGAACACAGTTATCACTTTAGTCTTCGAGATTCTTATATTTCTGGACATTACAGAAATGGTTATGGAAATGTCACATGAAATGAAATTTAATTTGTATTCTTTTAGTATTTAATTATTTGTATAATTTCTAACTATTTATTATAATTTTGTATTTTCAGGTGTGCGAATATTAATCTTTTTTTTTTCCAGTTTGTTTGATTTTAAAAATTTAGTTTTTCTTTAATTTTCCATATTTCAGTTTTTGGATGTATAATTATTTCCTAAAAATAACCAATCTTAGTACTTGTATTTGGAAATATCTTCTGGAAGTCTGTTCTTTCTTTAATTTATCTTTATACACTTTCAATTTCATAGTTAATTAAAGATGACATTTATTTGTAATAGATAAATCGGCTTTATTTGTGTTTATTATCTTTAATACAAATGTCCATTTACTGCTAAAATAAGATGTATTACATTATTTTTCTAAAAATAGAATCTATTATATTTAAAAAAGCAAAAACAGTAATCCTAACCAGGAAATGTTCAAATAAAAATATTCATTTTTAATGAATTCCATTTGTAAAATTTAATGAAAAGTCTAGTAGTTTCAGAAATTTAAGCAAAAATTATAATAATCACTTAGATCTTCTATAATTTTTAGAATTGAAAAATAGATTATAGAAAAAAATGTTTATAATTGAACAAAAGGAAATATTGACTTGTTAATAAGTGTTGATATTTATAGATTGACATTTCATTCCACCATCTTTAACTGCATTCAGTTTGGTTATGGACAATTGATGTATGCATCTTTGTTTTTCTTTAGGTATGAGTTAAATTTTATGGAATTAAAAAAATATAGTGATTGTTTGTTACGACTCTAAAACTGCTGCAGTATTATTATATTTGAGTATTACAAAATGGAATACATTAACTGTACCTACATATTTATTACACAGTTGTAGAGATGAAGCTATTTTTAATATTGTCTGTTCACGTCATCTTTTCACAGATGACAATGACCCTGTCACAAATTTGTAATTTTGTAAAGTGTTGATATTTTTGCTAAAATGAAAAGAAAAAAACCATATACATATGAAAGAGAATTCCATGAAATATATAGAATTCTTTAAAGAATTATTTTCATTTGAGAATTTCTAGAATATGGAGTTAAAATCTTACAAATAATAGAAGACGTCATCTTTTTAGTTCCTTTTTTTCATGTGATTAAAATTCCTATTTGGAAAACTTAGACAATTAATAGATTGTATGCTAAACTTGGTTAAAATCAGCTAAAATATCTGAAAAGAAGAAAGAAATGTGGATAAATACAACTTTTATGTAGGGATGTGTAATTGTAAGTTGAAACATAATGTAGCATTGCATAAATTTGGATTTTATTTGTCATCAAACTGAATTTTAATTCAGTCTTATCTTAGGTGATATAAGAAGAATTAATTGAAAGAAGAAACAACACAAAAACTACCAAGACGAGGAAAAAAGTCCGCAATAAATAAAAATTAATTCTCAGATTAAGAAGCCTCATTTCAAAATGATTCCAATTAAAGACAAGTTAGGTGATATAGTTATTTATTAGTCTTAGCTTAGATATGACACAAAGCCAGAAGTATGATAATATAGTTTGCACCACCTGAGAAGCCCTATCCTAGGTGATGATATACATGAGAACTGGGAAGTTTATTTAGATAAATTGGCATTCGTAATTTCCAAAGATTTAAAAAAATGTTGCAATTGGTTTATAAACTTATAAAGGAAAAGAAAAACTCAACACTTTAATATTAATTACAATATGACATATTTGTCATAAAACTTAGTCTTATGGGTAACTGAAATTCTGTTGTGTTAATATTAGACATACCTTGAGCCCGGCTCAAAGAGAACAATTTCAGCTATAACATTAAGTTGGCGACCGTAGTTGAGGGCGACTCAAAGAACACTACTCATTTCTTTGGATTGCTCTATTTTATCCTTGATACGTACCTTATAATGCTGAGTGTTAAGCTAGGAGATATCAAGTACCTTTTTTTTTTAGCCTTTGGTATGACTCGACCTGGGTTTGAACCCTGGTCTTCCGGGCCATTGGCGAACACTCTACCCAATTGGCAAAGTTATAACATACATATACTTTAAAGTCTTTTTCCCAATCATTTTTTAATGATAGATTTTGAAAATTGTGCTGTAGCATAAGATATGTGTATGAATGCCTAGTGAGTAGCAGATGCTGAATTCGAGGAGTGAGGAACCTATTCATGTTTAAAGGCTAAATTGAAATTTATTGCCAACTGACAAGACTCCACCCAATAAATTTTTAACGTTTACAAGAAAATCTGAAGTTTAACATCTTAACTTAGTCCAAATTTAATTGATATATATTACTCAAGTTGAAAAAAAAATCAATTGACTTTTTGAGATTCTTTTGTGAGAAATCCCCCACAAATGCATTACAATTGGGAAACAAGGTTCTAAAGTGGGAGTATAGAATTTTAATCGGTTTTTCGGCAAAGTCGTAAAAGGCAGCATTTGATCGTTTAGAAGGTCGAATATGACTGTAGGTTCCCCACCCCTGGTTTGGTCTATAATGATTCTGTCATTTTTCACTCAGAGGATGTTAGAAATGCGACCATTAAAATGTGTGGGCGTTGGGGGGGGGTCATTTTTTTGTTTCTTTGTCTGTAGTTTCTAATAGTATTTCTGTACCCTGGTAAAAATCTGAGCAAAAATACCACACTCTGATCCTAAGTATAAGTGTCAATCTATGTGTTCATTTTTCATAGGAAATATGCTAGAATAAAATATTTTTTAGCATAAAATGATATATTTCTATTTTGGTATATAAGGATATACACTATCAAATATGATTACCTATCACCTCAGTCATTAGACCGATACTATATGAAGACCTTTATAGTATAATATGCTGAATAAGTTTTTAAGTAAAATTTTGTGGAAAAAGTCATGTTCTGCAATGTGGAATAGAGTAGTATTCTGTATTTTATGTTGGAAAAATAAATATGAATATTATCTTTTATTTCTATTGTGATAAAATAAGAAATTGTCTTTTGTATCTCTATTACATTAAAGTTAGTTTTAATGACTCCTATTGGCAAAAAAATATTGTTAAATGAATACCTTTCTACATTGATAAGGGTTGGGCTGTTAATTTTCAAATTGCTGTGATTGCTTTCAATGTAATTGAATATCTAAAATATCATTTCACTTCCAGTTATGTCAACATGTCAGGTGTAATTAATATCAGTTACATTTGTCTATGTCATGGAAATTTGGTTAAATAATTTAATATTTGCTAGGAAAGACTTAATAAAAACAAAAGAGCAATTAGCAAAAGACTAGCTTCCGACGTTTGAAATATTGGGCAGTATTATTTATTGGCATAATGGTTGGTTTTCGCCAATGGTCCGGGAGACCGGGGTTCAATCCTAGGTCGAGTCATACTAAAGACTAAAAAAATGGTACTTGATACCTCATTGCTTAACACTCAGCATTATAAGGTACGGATCAAGGGGAAACGGAGCAATCCAGGGAATAGAGTAGCGCTTTCCCCTACACCTCGGTGTAATAGTTATTGAAAAGGGGTCATTCTCGACTACGGTGAGCCAACTTACTAACTTTATTTATTTATGTGGTCAGAAAATAAATAACATAATAAAGTTATTTCATTTGTAAAAACAGGTTTTTAAGGTATTAATAGTATTTATCACTTTCTTTAAAGGTAAAGGAAATTATATCTAAAAAAAAAGTTCGTCTTTTACCGTATTTTTAATCTGGACTATTTCAGAACCTTTTCCACTTAATTTTCTGAAACTGAATTTTTCTTGCACCATTTAAGTTTTTTTATAATCTTTGAATTAATTTGTTGTAAATTGATATGTTGAGATGGTTGTTCTGCACTTTGGCAGGATACTCACTCAGCAGTATGAAATTCTGGGAAAAAAATTCTCGTGTATAATACGCACGGATTTTTTTTTAGAATTTGTAGCTGCTAAATTTAACCAAAATTTAGCATTTATTCAATCTTTTTTTTATCAGCTCGTGCTGACTAAAAATAAGAATTCATATAGTTTATATAAAGGCTTAAAACATAAAATTTAGACTGTATTTAGAGCAAACGCTCGACCGGCTTATTGGTGGGTAGAGTGTTCGCCCATGGTCCGGGAGACCTAGGTTCAAACCCAGGTCGCATCACACCAAAGACTTTAAAAATGGTACTTGACACTTCCTTGCTTAACACTCAGAAATATAAGTTACGTATCAAGGGTAAAATGGAACAATTCGGGGAAAGGAGTAGCGCCCTCCCTAGACCTCGATGTAGTAGCTATTGAAAAGGGAGCCTTTACATTAATTTAGAGCAAACGCACAGACATGTTTAAGCAAAACTACAAGCTTGCGGTGAAAATAAGCTCACATTAAGAGAAACAATAAAGAGATACACATTCCAGCAACGGCATAAAAAGCATTAGTTTGGACTCTATATATAACTTATTTTCGGCCATCCCGTCCCTAATATGGCTGAAAAATTTGGAAAAATAATGCATCTTATTCATAAATCATTACTAAGAGTGCACTTTTTTTGTTTTATATTTTGATGAAATAAATCATTGTAATTCATACCTACGAATAATATTGTGAATAATTTCTATTCCAAATTGTTTCAACAATTCTATTTCATTATTTTAAAGTGTCTTGATAAAAAAAAGTCATATTGTGATTTTTCTATTTTTTTTCTTCTTTTTTCTTTTTGCAGATATGGTTGTATATGAAATAGGAAATTTAGTTTTCAATTGGATTCTAGGATTTATTTATGAACCTCACAATGTAAGGAGCTTTATTTTCTTGAAAGAAGATTTGTGTTAAAAAAAAAGAAGATTTTTGTGTTAATTTTTCTGAAAAGAATGTAATTATTCATGTAAATTTTCATATCACAATGATTGATTTACTAACAATAAATATGATCATTTCTTTTTGCTTGCGTTAAACAGGCTACTATTTTGTGTTATGTAAACTTAACAGAACTTTTATGGTATCTGTGAGAATTTTGGAAATTATCTATCATATTCTAATTTTGGTAATTGAAGTCACATTTCTAATGGAATTCTAATAGTTTCTAATGGATCATAGAAATATGCTATATTTTTTTTAATGTAAAAATACGTATGTGTTTAAAAGAAAAAAATTATTCAAAATTCAAAGGAACAATAAAATCTAAAAAAAAAAAATGAAAAATAACTTTTCATCCTAGTCAGTTTTTGTTTTTTTTAACTTTCATTTTCGTCATTAAAGACATCGATTAAATTTTCGCTGCATTCTCTTCTTAATCATTTTGACGAGTCAGCGGTTTGTCCTGTGTATAGACACTCAACTGCATCTGATGGTGGGGCTACAGTTTTCGAGATCTGGAGAGTGTGGAGTACTCCTTCATGGCCATTACTCCAAAGTCCACTCTAGAAGAACCTTTTTTATATATATATATATCTATATAACAATTTTCAATGTTTGTATGTTCCTATAATAGTTAATGTCATTGAAACAAGAATTTTGTTAGTGTAATAGCATTAAAAATGCTCTTAGAGGATAAAATAATTTCCAAGTAAGTTTACAACTTGATAATTGTGTGAAGTCTGTATACCCCAGTCATTACAATTTCTCAATGGAAATATAGAGTACTTCTCTTTATTTATTTGCAATTAAATGTAATATCATCATCATGTCGTGTCGCTAGCACGGATTTCCCTGACTCACTTTCTCGCCATCCGTTTTTAACGTCCATCGTTTACGGCAGGTCTTCTAGACTTCATCTTGTGGCCGTACAAGGCTGTTGTAGATAAGTTCTAGCTGGTCGTCTACCACTTGCTCGTCCGTGTGAAGGGATCCATCGGAGAACATCGTTTATGAGCTCATCCTTACTTCTCCAGCAATGTCCTGCATGTCTTGTTCGTCTAATTTGGATGGTTTTCGAGATGGGTGGCTGGTGGCTGTACAAGTTTTTTTGTGGGATGTTGACTCCAGGATTTGTTCAATATAGCTCGTAGCATTCTTGTGCAACTACCGTCAAGCTTTTTCGCCATACGTTTAGTCAGCGTCTAATTGATGCATCCATATTGTAGTATTGATACGACCGCTGCTTGGAAAAAAATGCGTTTTAAGACATTAAGGCAGCAGATTTCTTTTCGTACCTATTTATTGTTCTTGAAACTTCCAGTAGCCCCCAAACAGACTCTCATCGCCTACAAAACGGCTGCTTGTGAGTTTGTAAATGACTTTCAGTGTTTCCTTTGACGTTACTTCTAGGCAATTCACTTCTTTCGGCCTTGTGTTTCGGAAATGACTGATTCCTCCGTTTTTTTTTTTTTTTTTTTTTTTTTTTTTTTTTTTTTTTCTTAAAATTACGTTGGGTGGTGGGGGTGAGTTAGTCCCGTGGCGTAATAGCTAAAGTGTTGGACTGCGGCTACGAAATAAGTGCGTTCGTACTCTAATCGTGCTATTACGTTCAATTTTGGGTTAATACCTTTGGGAAGAGTGTGAACTCTCTTATCCCTGTAAGCCATGGGTTAAATAGTATCACTACTATTCATCTCCAAGAATGGCTTTGGCGTGGAAACTGTCATACAATTAAAAAGAAAGAAAAAAAATTGCGTCATTTTTGTCATAAGATTTTGTGTCTGCTAAAAATATTAAAGAAAGCATATCACAATTTCTCTTTTTTTTTATCTCGATGTCTTTTTTTTTTTTTTTTTTTTTTGACTAAAAATAAATTTCTTGGTAAATAAAACTTAATATATTGTGTGTATGTGTATTATTTTAATAAAAGTAAAAATATAAAATTTGAAGAAGTAGTTTATTTTAATATTCTTTACAAAGGTGTTTTTAAAATATATTTCATGAAAATTATAAATAAACATTTGATTTTAATTTTGACATATTTACAAATAGTTTTGATAATCTTTATAAAATACAAAATACGTTTATTTTCCTGTATACAAAATGAGATTTTATTTCATTAGGTAAATGGTAAATAAAAAAAAATTCTTTAATTTTTTTTTTCCGAGAATAACTTTAGAATAATGTCCTATTTATAATAATTTGATGATTATTATCTTACTACTTGCTAGTTTTTCACACCAGCTCTAACTGATGGTTTTTCACTTGTCTAAGTGACAGGAAGTCTCTTCAGATGCTCAGGACTTCTCTGAATATCGTAGCCAATTTTAGTAAAACTGTAGTCTGCATTATTATTATGATTATTATTATTACAACTATTACTACCAACAACAACTTGAATAGTGGGTAGAGAGATTAGTTTCTAATAAAAACTAATCTCTACTATTTTAATAGAAATGAAATGTTTATTTTTAACATAAAATTATGTGGAAATGGTCAACTTGTTTCATTTCAGTGATGCATTAACTATGACATCATTATTTGTTTTGATTTATTTTAATTTTCCAGTTTTCCAATGGCTTACACGTTCTCGGCAGGAAAATTGCTCATGGTCTCGAAGCATCTGCAGAAAAAGTAAAAGCTATCAAAGTTGCTTTTCCAGATCGGACAGCTCAGTGGGTCGCTAGTCAGGTTCGATAACTCTCATTTATTTTTCACCAGCATCTTTGCTTTATCTGCACAATAATTCTTTTTTCTTGTACATTTATTTTTGCTTCTTCTTTGATCTCATTTTTTCTTTCAATTATTTCATTTTCTCTTTAGTTATATAGCACTATAAAAGGTATATCCTGACATACAAAAGAAAGTGTCTTGAGTTATAGCCTGTGAATTCCGATGACACGTCTGCTATTTATATAAACTGTTCAATTAAAATCCCTTTGGTCGTTTATGACTTTTATTTATTTATTTATTTATTTATTTTTTTTTTTTTAAGTATATATCAGATCTAGCCAACTCTGCTCAGTGCACAGTAGCAGCAGTTAGATGATACATAGAAAGGATAGCTCAAAGAAATTAGAAAAAAATGTGAAACATTGCTAAAATAAAATTCAGCTATTTATAAATAAGTCACTGGTCCTGTAATCTGGTTTGGTTGTTGGGCTGCTACTTATGTACCATGTCTGGGACAGGAACAGCTTGGCAGAACCCATTTCTATCCAAGTTTACAACTGATTTGAATTCAGTTTTTCTTCTCTTATAGCAGTTGCAATTCCAAGATAAAAAGAACCCAGTTTGCCCTATTATTTACCCATAGCTGGAGGGAGAATTATTGGATTCAGACCTTTCTCAAGGGTATTTATACTATGTGAAATGCAAACAGCCTTGTTCAGGTTTTGAACTCTGGTAGCCAATTAATAATGATATCTCAGATTTCAAGATGATTTTATTTCTTATTTACCAATCGAAAGTTATATGTATATGTGTAAAACATTTTGATTCAGTTAAGTTTGACTGTCTGGGTTACAAGTTGATGCAAACAAAACTGATATAAATGAAAATGTAGTTTATCAAAATTGATATTGCATACCATGCCAAAAGCCGTATCCTATTAAACGCATATTAACAGAATGCATCGACTTAAAACTGATATGACAAAAATATTACCTTACAACAAAATTAAAACAAATTTTCTATCAAATAAACCCCCAAAACTTACTTGGATATTTAAAAGAAGTTCACCTATACAGCAAAATATATTAAAAAAAAAAAAATCCCCCCACTAATGTTAAAAAATACTTATAATAAATGTTCAAATAAAAATATATGGGGAAAAGTGTTTCAAGAAATACCTAAAAAAAAACAAAAAAAAACAAACTTTTTTTCCCCACAAAATATAACCAAAAATTAAATACCATTTTACTTCAAAAACTGAGCTGGCATTAAATGACCCTTTGTGGTTGATGTGCCATAAAACAAAACAAAAACACTTTAGAGAAAGTACCTTTTATATTCTGACTTTTTTCTTGTGTTATTAAAAATTGGTTCCAGTTAAAATGGATATCTTGTTTAGGACATTTACATTCATCAGTTTAATCTATTATGTATGTATGAGTATACCAGGCCATTGGCCAAATGAGTAGAGTGTTCGCCATTGGTCTGGTGGACCGGGGTTCAATTCCAGATCGAGTCATACCAAAGACTCAAGAAATGGTACTTGATACTGCCTTGCTTAACACTTAGCATTATAAGGTAAGGATCAAGAAGTGGAGCAATCCAGGAAATCAAGTAGTGCCCTCCCCTACACCTCGGTGTGGTAGCTATTGAAAAGGGAGCCTTCAGGTCATCCTCGAATGAAGTCGCCAACTTTACTTATGTATGTGATGAAGAAAACTAAGTCTATTTTAACAGTGTAAAAAATCTTTTTTTTACTTAAAGCTTTTTTTTTTTTTTTTTTTTTTACTGTCTAAGGTTAATGTAGCTACTGTTTAAGCTGTAAAGATGTTTCCTTTTGTATTTTTAACTCTTTGAGCTCTGTGCCAAAATTCATCCTCTGCTATTTGAGCATTATCTCAGAGTGGGTTGGGGGGGAAATGAAAATACCAGTGTAGCAGGTTCAAAGGGTTAGTGTGTCTCTTTCAGATTTTAAGTGAAAAAAGTTTCTCAAATATTCATTAGGATTAAAATATTTCGATAAGTATATGTCAAATTTTAATAAACCCTGTTAATTAGAAGTGAATTATTTTATGTAAAATTTATTTTTTCCCCAGGCTTATGAAAATGATTCCGATTCTGGATTTTCCTTGACTGAAGTTGTTTGGGTAGAGGAAGATCTTGGAAATAACTGTATAGAAGTACGGTGAGTTACGTTAGTTTTTTTTGTTTTAGTTATTTACTGTTGCTGATTAAATACTGGACAAAAACCCAGTTCTTTGTTTTCTTTTCCTGGCACTGAAAATATATTTTTCTTTCAGATTTAATTTTGCAATGAATAAACAGATTGGAGATGAATATCTTCGGGAACCTTGTCTTGATATACATTCTGTTGTAAAATATATGATAAATTAAATCCACAAAGAGATTAAAAGTATGCATCTATCCCTCCCCACTACTGGCATGATGTCACACAAGGTCAATTTTTTGAGTGAGTTACGGCTGGCTTGAATTCAATTTTCCTTCTCTTAAACTATTTTCCATACCAAAGCTAAAGAACTCCATCTCCCTATTTACCCATAGCTGAAGAAAAAACAGATGGATTCATGCCTTTCCCAAGGGTATTAGCATGAAGTGAAAGGCTAACAGTCTTGTCCAAGATTTGGACTCAGGTAATTGATTCTATTTCCAAAGACGTTAACTGTTACACTAAGAAAAATAAGATAGGACTTTATGGTAAGAAATTCACATCACAAAAATTATAATTACATGACTTTCATTGGTTAAACATTTACAGATTCAATAAATTTGCTAATTTAATTAGATTGATTTTTTTTTTTTTTTTTTTGTCTCTTGGCCTCCTGGGAAAAAGGCAGATATGTGTTGGTTTAAAGAAAGCTAAAAAGTTGAGTAAGGTCATAAATGTATAAAACATAGGTGTTATTCTGTTTTATTCACTACCATAAATATAGGTATGCACAAGTTGATTATTGAAAATTAATATAATGTAATAATAATACATCTGCTTAGATAGCAGTAAAATTATGTAAGTTTATAAAACACATTTCATGTATATGTAAGGGTTTCATAAATATCAATAATTTTGCTGTTATTTAAATACTGTACACGTATTGTATCTCTTTCTCTCTTTCAATACATTGTTAATAGTGTAATTTTAAATTCATAAAATGCACTGCACTGCAACAGTATATTGTTTTACTTTTTGATGCTGTTGAATATGATCAATAATATTAAGGCTTAAGGTTTGGAAAAGGTCTAGAAATATTCAGTTTTCTTGCTTTTGTGCGAGTCCTGGCCACCAACTCTTGTGAACATGAAGTATTGACTATATTGACAAACTAAATTTGTTACAAATTTATTTTGAAAGGAATAGAATAAAAAGATCACTGTCTTAATGTCTCCTCTAAATGATCACTTAGTCTTTTGCTAACTATCAAAAGTATGGGATTTAATTTCTGCTGAACTTTAACTTGAAATTTATTTATCTAAATATATAAAATGAATACTTTTCTCACTCCAGGTTTTCTAGATTAAGTTTCATGCTCTCAGCATTTAATGTTTTTAAGTTTTGGTGTTTAAAATCACAAATACTTATTTTTATTTCAAAATGTTTATGTATTTTATACATGAATCTGTATTGCAGATTAAACTTTGACATGATGCTAATTGAACCATTATGAGAATATTTGATCAAACAACCAAAATAAAATTACCCTGATTTTATTTACACAATTGTTAAAATTACTAAAAATCCACAAAAATTCTAAGAAGCATGTTTACAGTTTTGTAACTGAACACAAAATAATTTTGATAATGATTAAGACTGAAGACTTGATCCACATCAAGAATACAAAATAAAGTATTCAGTTGTCTAAACAACATCCTCCTCACAGTTGTAGGCAACAAAAAAAAGGTAATATTCTTTATAATTTTAAATTGTGGTTTCTCCATTTAAAGATTTGTATCTACTTTATGAAAAAAAAAACATTTAAAATAATTTTTAAGAACATATTCCTTTTTCATCTTCCGCATATTTTGTTTGACTTATTATTTTTAGCTTTTATATTTTGGCTGTGGAAAAGGCCATTTAAAATTATCTTAAGTTAAATACAAGTTGTAGTAAATAAATTTCAACTTGGTCAAATGTTTGGTCTTCAGCCTCATTTATTGTCATTGAATTTTTCCATGATTAGAAAAGAATTAAGACATGTAAGATCTGAATTTTTTTTTTCTCATGATATAGAAACTTTTAAGTTGACAGTAGAATTATGTTTTGAAGGGTGTAAAAAGTTTTGACATTGTATGTACATAAACATGAAACCTTAATTAATGAATATGAAACATTTTTAATTCAAATTTTCTTAACTTGTTTAAAGGTTGACTTTAGTGGCCTTTCTCTGAAATTGGCAGACCAGTTTATATACCTCAGTGGCAATATCTTAACTACTGAAAGCAATGTCAACACATAAATATGGTCTGCTACTGAAGGATTAATGATCTTATGGAAATCTGATCAACTTTGATAAAATAAAATTGGAATTCTTCCAACCTATAGCTGTGTCAGTACTATTGTATAATTGGACCACTAGGACTTTAAAAAATGCCTGGAGAAAAAGCTAGATAGGAACTACACAAGGATGCTACATGCATTTTAACCAAATCCTGGAAGCAGAATCATACAAAATAGCAGTTGTACAGCCACTTAACTTCCATCTCACAAGCCATCAAAACACAATGCAAAACATGCTGCGGGCACTGCTGGAGAACTAAGGACAAACTAATAAGTGATGTTCAATAGACTCCTCCAGGTGGATACACCAGCATTGGCCAACCAGTAAAAACTTACATTCATCAGCTCTGTGCAGACACAGGATACCGTCTTTAGGACTTGTCAAGTGTGATAGCTAATAAGGATTAATGGTGAGAGTCAAGAGAATCTGTGCTGTCTGCATGCTTTGATGATGATGAAACTTAATATCCTGTTACATCCTATTTATAGAATATATTTTCATAATTGATTTCAAATAAAGTACCCAACAATTACCATTTAATATCACCTCCTTAGAGAAATTATAATAATCAATGTATGCAAATGCAGACACTTCATAAAGTTGTATATTGTATTGGAAATTCTTTTATTCTCTTTTTTAATGGTTTTGTACAAACAAAAACTTTAATTGAAATAAACTGAAAAGATTTTTTTCTCCATTTAATGTTCAGATAATGTTAACTTTTTGTTTCGAAAGATTTTTGTTTTTTCTTTCAGATGGTTCTACTTTCTGTTCCAAACCTTTTCTCAGTCTTATATAAATATATATTTATGTATTCTTTCAATTTTTTTCTTCTCTTTTTAGGACTAATATAAAACCACCTAAAATAAATATTTTTAATGACACCTATGGTGATCCCAATGGAGCTAGTCCAGTTACTACTTCCACCCCAGTTAACAGTAGTATCAACACTACCATGGAAATGCCACTTGCTATGCAGAAAATCCAAGAAATGCAATCTGAAATTGAAAAGCTTAAAGAACAAATTGCTATGATGTGTAAACAAAATTTAGGTATTCATTTCTTTTCAAATTTTTATTCAATAAAAGGAAAAAAAAAACAATTTCAAACTAAAATGCAACCATGAAGATCCTGGTTTTTATACTAAATAATATATGGAGTGTATAGGCATTTTAAAATAACTTTAACTGTGTTTTATTTAAAGTTGATTATTAAAACAAATTTAACTGGAGACGGAGCAATGCCTTTTTTTTTTTTTAACTACGTTTAAATACAATTTGTCATAATTTTAAAAAAATTACCCTTAACTAGTTTAAGCAACACTATTAATACAACTTAATGTATTTTTTGTCAGGGTAAATAACTCTTACTTCTCGTCTAAAGTTGTCTCCCCTGTTTCTCTAAAGATCACTGAGTGTCAGTTTTGTTGCACATGATGCGTGCGCTGTAGCGTTTCAGAAAGAAAGTTATTTAAATATTTTAGAAAAAAAAGCTAACAGATATAAAGCTCCTTGAAAAATTAGAAGATTTCTCTTTGATATGAAGCATTTTTCTGATCCAAATGAAAAGAAATTGTGCAAATACATCTGGTAATTTTCATTTTGATGTACCCTAAAATAGAACTTTGGAAAACAAATGAAGGATTTGATAGGAAAATAATGTTAAGGATTATTATTAAAAGCTGACTATTTAATTTTATTACTTTATTCTGTTATGCTAAAAGGACATTTCCAAATTTTGTTTTGTGGAATAATTTTATTCTCTAAAGGAATAAACAGCAGAATTAATTTTTATTCAGATTTTAAGAATTATGTTTATCTCCTTTAATTTCATGTTGAGTGTCTCACATTGTATGTTGAGTGAGTTCATCTTGCAGATCATTTTTAGTGAATCTACTATCAAATAATAGTGTAATGATCAGATTTTTTTTTTCAATAAATGTGAACAGTACAATTCTCCATTATGATTAATCAAAATTACTTTTTTTTTAATGCTTAAAAATTTAAGCTTTATTCATACCCATATAATTTTTAAAAAATAAATTTAAATCCCAACAAGAACTTTTTTTTTTATTATATTAGGCTTTTCAGAATACAAATAAATTTAAAGATCAGACTTTCCTCATATATAGAAACAATGGATTACATTCTTTTTTAATAAAAATTGCAGTGTACTTATTCATTCCTAAATAATATTAAGTTTTAAAACATTTTATTGGATTATGAATTAGGAAAATGAAAAATTTAATTTAATGGTTGTTTTACTTTCTTTTTTGACAGAAAAATCAATGGAATCTTCATGTTCCCAGCCAGCTCCACCACCACCACCACCACCACCACCTCCATGTCTATTGCCCCCTCCTCCTCCACCACCCCCCTCAATCTGTATAACATCTCCTGATAAAAAGTCAACCAAACAATTCATGTCCTTAGGTGACTTAATAAAACAGGTAAGTTATGTTTTATTCATATAACATCAATAAAAATATTTTGAAACTGTCAATTGGTTTTATTATACTTCTGTGTGAAAATGAATATGGAGCGAAATTTAACCTAATTGTTCAGGTCAAAATAATTGTTGAAAAAAACTAACAAATGAGTAAAATGTTGGCAAGAATATCTATTGTCAATTGACTTCATAGATATTTGAAAGCATTAAGAGCTTTGATCTTTCTGAGAATGATTTAAGAGTTCAAAAATGTAAAATTCTTACCTAAGGTTAACTTACCTGATACTAAACCACTAAGTTATATACATAAAATATCTGATTTATCTGAGGTTTTGTTGGCCAAATAGCTGCTCTTTTGTTTACATCAGCATGTAATGGATAGATATGGCATATGTATGCATTTAATGAAAAAATCTTAAATTGTGTATAACATTATTTTGTCATAAAAAGAATGTCATTAAAAAAAAGTTAGAGAGAATCTTGTATAAAAATTTGTTGAATAGATAAAAGAGAAGTATGTGAAGCTGTTTACACTGTAAAACAGTGATATGACTTAACAGAATATTTTGAAATGGGGGGAAAAACCTATCTAAATTTGAATTGGTTTTTAAAATTTTTTAAATCAGATGAAATTTTCTTTGAAACTTCAGATATGTAAAAGGATTTATCTTTTTTATTTTTTAAAGACATTTTGAATTTATTCATTTCTGAAAAGTTTAAAAGTAATTTTTAATTATCAAGATCTGATAAAACTTAAATCCAATAACCTAGTAATAGAAAAATTTACTTTTTATGAATTTGTAATTTGCATAAATGGAAGAATAATAAAACTATCTTGCACATGCTGAGAAAACAGGTTTTTGCCACACCTACTTCATGAGATAATAAATTTCCTTTATTGTGACAATCTTTGAATGACATGACAAAAAGCTTGCATTAAGTTTGCAAAAAGTGTTAACTTTTTCAACCTTTATGCAATTTATCTTGCAAGTATAACTAAAATTAAGTGCATGAAGGTTAGTAATATCAGGTTACCTGATTAATTTGTACTTCTAAAGATATTTCTTAGAAATATGAAAAAAAAAAAAAAAGGATTAACACACCATAAAATTTAAGACACTTAATATCTAATTTAGTGGATGGTAGGACTCTCCGTAAATACTAGAAAACGTCTTACAGAGCTCTAAATAGATTGCAGCATTCATGAGGAATTTTAAAGATATCTTTTAACTTCATTACATTAATATGAAAAATAATCTAAAAAGGTTCTTATATTTTATACAATTATCAAAACTTTATTTCACAAAACATACTAAGAAATGGAATTTAGACAAATGTGTGAATTTTGTAAAAAGAAAAACCTATTTTCTAGTTCTGGAAGTGGATTGGAGGGATAGGTGGTGGCTTTCGAGCATATTTTCTTAGTTACCTAAATATGACTTTTAAAAGGTGGAGTTTAGCTGGAAAATTTTATACTACACCAAAGCTGCTTGGTTAAAATCAACAGAAAAATATCAATTTCTATACAGATTCCTACATCATTGGTATTGAAAGTCACCCAAAACTAGCAATTATTTTTCTAAATTCCAATGCAACCTTGTTTGAACTCTTAATTTCATTTGAAATAAAATTCCTTTTACACATTCAATTTAAAAATGAATTTACATTACTACTGAAAGAAAAGTCTTTGGTGTTTTGTTTTTATTTTAAAGATTTCTTCAGACAAGTACATTGAAATTGTACTATTTTAATTTTATTTCCCCTTCCTCTAATCAGAAATCATCAGATGGCAGTTTAAAATCTGGCCTTAAACCCACATCAACAAACCAGCCCAGTGATGAAAACTGTCCTCCTACCATGGCAGATGTCCTTAAAAATTTGAGCAGTGTCAAGTTAAAACCAGTAGCTAGGTAAGCACTTAATTCAGTTTTGGACTTGGTATGAATTTGAGTAAGTATGGAAAATGTGAGTTAATTCCCCCATGGAAATTACTTTTGCTATATATTTAACAAGAACACATTAAATAAAAAAAAAAAAAAAAAAAAAAATTATTTTATAAATAAGAACTTGGCAAACAATAAATGGCTTATCAGAGACTGGTTTGGATGAGTTTTTCATCCGAAGATTTTATTAAAATTGAATTTTATTACAAATAAGCATCTCATATACCGGCTTTTACCCACCCAACCACAAATAACTTACTTTTTCTTCCTTCACTATAAAAGTCATTGAAGTATGCTCAAAATGGGAATGTTTTAAATGAAACAATTTATTTAACTTTTGCAGGTCTCCAGGTGGGACTCCACTTCGGCAAATGCCATTGCCCTGTAATGTCAATGATCAACAATCTATTATTGCAAATGCTTTGAGGAAAAAATTTGCCCGTAGTCGCGCAATGACAAGTCCAGATTGCAGTCGGAAAGTTTATGACAGTCTTTCACCTATGAATTCACCATCACCACATCGGGTTGGTATCCTAGTTGACCAAATACATTGCTTTAACAAATACCGACTTCAAATGCTAATTTGTTTTAGAAACAAACTCTACAAAATTAAGACTTTACTTATTTAGATAAGTTTAATTGAATTTTATTAAAAATAAATACATCCAACATTTTTTTTAATTAATACCCTCAGTAAAACTTGCCCTCAGAAATATTTTTATAATATAAATTCATGTAATTACATAACTTGCAAAGAAAAAAAAAAAAAAAAAAAAAAAAGCATCTGAAAGTCAGGATAATAATACATGGTTATTTTTTTTCTTTTGGTCATACCTTCCAGTTAGATCTTCCTAACCCTTGGATATGAACTTGACACCCCCTAGATTATAGCATGACATCCCATTGGCCTTGCAGAGAAAAAAAAAAAAAATCTTGCCTTAATACCTTCTAAGACTGAAATGAAGTTTAGTGCAATTTTAAGTTAGGTACAGTATTCATCGTCCAATATTTTAACATTATCTCCAGGAAATAATCTGAAGTTAAATGCCTAATTTTCCTATTCCTGTTAAGTATTGAGTTTTCTTCTCTTTTTCAGCCCTTTGGACAACATTTACTGAAAAAAACCGGTACACAGCTCAACTAAATACATCAAGATTTTAATATTACAAGAGAAAAATTGTTATACTTTTAATAAAATTCAACTTTTTAAAACTTGAAGAAATAAAAGTTTTAAATTTCATTAAAAGTTTGTTACCGTTTTTAATTCTTACATTAGAAAAGGACAATTAACATTACCTAAAGAGCAAAGAATTCTAAATTTAACTTGGTACAGGCTTTCTAAAAGTCCAAAGGATGAAAGTATTATGTATGATAAAGAAAGGGTCCGGTGTAATTTACAGACGGAACCTAAAGGGGGAAAAAAGGGCCATGTGCTTTAAAACTAAGAGGCAGTTCATAAATTCATTTTGGAAGAGCGTTTAGCAAAAACAGAACTCGTTAATTTAAGTTTTTACTAGGATAAAAGTTATCAATCCATTCATCCTTTGTCATTTTAATAAGTGCGGGGACTTTAGAAGTTTACAACAATTTGAGAACTGATACCAAGAATACCCATTCATTGATTTGTCAGCAAAACGCTTTTTTTTTTTTTTTAAAAAAGGTCATGCACACATGCAAATAAGAAACAAAAAGATAGGAAATTCAATTTTTAATTTTTTTTTATTACTTAAATTTTTTGTTTTTCTTATAAAGAAAGACTAGCACCGATATGGCTATCGCCATAAAGCCACATGTGTAAGGCCGCGCCTGTGCCTCACTAATGCGTCCTCCTGCGGCGCAAGCGTAGTTTTAAAGCGCTTCTTGTTACATCTCCACATGGGAGTGGTAATTGAACGAAAAAGGTTAAGTAGTAAGTAGGAGAGGTGTGGATGTAAGTAATGTGGGTTATTTTAGCTTGTAGGCTGGCCCCTGTTCGGTCCAATGTGCAGGTTAGTGAAATGGAGGAGGGCTGATGTAGTAGTCCCAAAATACAGTAATCCAACAGTCCTTGTCCTAACTACAAGGAGACCAGCACATCTTCAAGTTAAGGTGGGCTGGTAGTGGGGGAGGAGGGGAAGGAAATTAGTTTTTTTAAAAAATGGTTGGTAGTAGTTTAACAGTTCTGCTCAAAAAAATTCGAATAGCAGTAGTACAAGTAGTTGTTATTACAGTAATCATTAAAGTTGTAGCAGAGGCTAGCCATTCACACAAGGTTTCACGACGACAACATATGGTGGCACTCCGTCTCTGGATGTTGGTATGTCACACACTGCAGTTAGTCTGCAGAAACAACGTCAGCAAAAAAGCCTGGAATGTTTGGTCAATTCAGGTTTAGTTTTTCTTTGAGTTTCTTGCTTTTAAATTTTATAAGATTCGTCCGTTGGCAGTTATTTACATGTCACTTGTCAGAAAAGAAAAAGTTAGCTTTGTCTTTTGAAATTTTTTTTGGTCTTTCGTCGAAGTTTAGCCAATATAGGCAATATTTATTGTGTTCTTTCAATAGTAGTAATAAAGAGATTCCTGTTGTGTTGTAGTAGTAGTAATTATTGTGATGGTTTAGTTGTAAGAAAAGTTGATAGTTTAGAAGCACTTCCTATGGACGATAGAGGGTCCGGATTCATCATATTCTTGCTTGCTAATCCACATCTGTTGGAAAGTGGAAAGAGAAGCTAAGATAGAACCACCGATCCATACAGAATATTTCCTCTCTGGGGGAGCAATGATCTTAATTTTCATTGTGGCTGGTGCCAAAGCAGAGATTTCCTTCTGCATACGGTCAGCAATACCTGGGAACATAGTGGAACCTCCGGACAAGACTGTGTTAGCATACAGATCTTTCCTGATGTCGACATCGCACTTCATGATGGAATTGTAAGTGGTTTCGTGGATGCCAGCAGATTCCATTCCAAGGAAGGATGGTTGGAACATAGCCTCGGGGGCACGGAATCTTTCGTTACCAATGGTGATTACTTGACCGTCGGGCAATTCGTAACTTTTCTCTAATGAAGAGGAAGAGGCAGCTGTCTGCATTTCCTGATCGAAGTCTAGAGCCACATAGCAAAGTTTCTCCTTGATGTCACGGACAATTTCCCTCTCAGCAGTGGTTGTGAAAGAATAACCACGTTCGGTCAGGATTTTCATCAGGTAGTCTGTCAAGTCACGGCCGGCCAAATCCAAACGAAGGATAGCGTGGGGAAGAGCATAACCTTCGTAGATGGGAACAGTGTGGGTGACACCATCACCAGAATCCATAACAATACCAGTGGTACGACCGGAGGCATACAAGGACAGGACAGCTTGGATAGCCACATACATAGCAGGGGTGTTGAAGGTTTCGAACATGATCTGAGTCATCTTTTCTCTGTTGGCCTTGGGGTTAAGAGGAGCCTCTGTTAACAGGACTGGATGTTCTTCTGGGGCAACTCTCAACTCATTGTAGAAAGTATGATGCCAGATTTTCTCCATATCATCCCAATTTGTGACAATACCATGCTCAATAGGGTACTTCAAGGTAAGAATACCTCTCTTGCTCTGGGCTTCATCACCAACATAGCTGTCTTTCTGTCCCATACCAACCATGACACCCTAAACGGTAGAAATAAGAGCCTTTTAGTATTTGAGCTAAAAAAATCATGGGAAACTAG
This sequence comes from Sepioteuthis lessoniana, assembly GCA_963585895.1. Classification (NCBI taxonomy): domain Eukaryota; kingdom Metazoa; phylum Mollusca; class Cephalopoda; order Myopsida; family Loliginidae; genus Sepioteuthis; species Sepioteuthis lessoniana. The sequence continues at coordinate 22,996,971 of OY757907.1, forward strand.
TTTTGCGTTTTAAAGAATAACAAATCCATATTTCTGCGGTAATGTACAAAAAAAATTGACCTTTTATACTGATCATCTAGCTTAAGAGTAAATTTTAGTTATTGGCTGAATATATATATATATATATATATATAATAAAAAGACTGTAGGGAGTTAAGATTATCAATTTCAGGTAATTTTACGGAAGAGAGAGAGAGAAAAAAAGGGGGGGGAAGAAGCAAATTAAGTTTTTCTATGACATTGCCGCAGAAATAACGGACTTAAATTTGTTCCGTACGCACAAGCACCATCAATTTAAAGGTTAATTAACTAAATGAAAAAGTTCTTCCCTAAACATCTTCCAGAAAAAAGCTAATTTTTTCCGTAGAAAAAAAAAAAAAAAAAAAAAAAATAGCGCTAAGAGTCTTTAAAATATAGTGGTTGAATACTGCGTGGTGGTACGTTAAATTTTAGCTTATTTCAATGTCCCTGTGGATTTATTAATACTTAAATCACAGCGATCTGACTGAACGGAAAGTTTTGTGAGAATGGTCAAAGTTCATGTCGCCGCTTGTAACAAGCCAATGACAAATCTCAAGTATGCTTCTACCTCAAAATGGGAGGTCGAGGTTTTAATTATCAGAAGCTTTATTGAACAAAGGAAAAAAAGTTCAATTTTTATTTAAGTGGAATGAATACTCAAATCTGTTAAAAGCACTTTAAAATATGAAGAGTCTTACGCTAAGTCCATTATCACGTGCCTACCGATCATAAAATGCCACGCCCACTGAGAACGGTATATGACCATATTTGGATGTAGTTGGTAGACTTAATGCCGAGTGACGTAGGACCCTTAACAACCGGCTTTAACCACTTTTAATGGCTGCGATATAATTATTGCAGAACAAAAAAAAATCTTAAGTTTGTTTAAAAAAAAATAAAAAAAATTAAATAAATAAATAAAATAAAATGCGGAAGTAAGAACTAAGATCATCGCACAAATGAAAGCTTAAATGTAATCAAGTTGCTCAGTTTATGAAACCGGTGTTTTAAGTTTCTATGAGTCAGCCAACGCTACACAATATGCAGAGATTGCCGCTCCCTAGGAAAGCTTTTGAGAGACAGCCAATCAGAACACAGACAGTGGCATTTTCTACCATTCACGGTAGTGGCCATATATGGTAGTGTAATACCATATTAGGCCATAGCCAGCCTGACGGCAAAAATCAGGCTATATTTTCAAGGCTGTCGTAGTCAGCGAGAATGGCATGTTAATTTTTCTTCCCTTCTTTTAAGTCTACGTTCAACATTTAAAGTTTTGAAGAAAAGACAGGACAAATACTTTGAAATAAAATTTTTAAGACCTAAGAAATTCAAAGTTAAGAGTTTGACAGCGAAGAGATGTTAAAGTTACAGATTTTGATTAAGACTTAGTTTTAGCTTAGGTTTTTTTTTTTTTTAAATTTGAAGGTGAAATTTTTGGAGTTCAGTTTCAGGTGAACGAGCTAGAAGACATTAAAATAAGTTTGCAAAGTAAGAGAATTAAAATTTAAGGTAACCAGAAAGAAACATTAGAAGATTACCAACTTAATTTTAAGTTTCTAGACTAAGAAAAACTCAAGAGTTTGAAGAGATGGTAAAAAACAAACAAAAAAAAAACCCAAAAAAAACTGCAGATTTTGCCTTTTTTTTTTTTTTTAAAGCAATTAAGAAAATTTCTAAGAAATTATTCATTTTTTTTTTATATAGAGTGAAAAACTAACAATCATGAAAACAAGGCCATAAAGAAGAAAAAACAAAAAATAAAATTATTCTTACCTGATGACGGGGACGACCCACTATTGATGGAAATACAGCCCTGGGTGCATCGTCACCGGCAAAACCAGCTTTGCACATACCGGATCCGTTGTCAATAACGAGAGCAGCAACTTCATCATCCATGATTTGTGATTTTTATAGGTAGTGATAAACTACAACAGAAGAAATTTTTTTTTTGTAAAATCTAAGGTTGGCAAGTGACAACTGCCTTGTGTTTAAGATGTCTTTAGACGAAGAGAAAGCAGACCAACCGAGATGTGTGTCCGGTGGAGTGTAATTGCAAACTGAAGAGCTTGGGGTCCGTCCGCTTTAAATACTGCCGCTCACACAATAGATTTTGTAAAGACGATGGAGTTCCAGGAAAAATACTTCAGATGTGAAGAGTTTAACTTTATATGGAAGTGGTACTATTACCATATATGGTCACGATTGGCGCGTCTTTCCTGTCAAGGCAAGCATGCCATTTAGGACGTGCCTTGCTGGCCTTACTATGATGGTGATGATCTCATAAAGCAATGAGAGAGGAGGAGTCGTGAGTTTTGAGAGGGAGAGGAGTGGTGTCATGAGAGAAACAAAAAAGAGAACAATGCATAACAAAGAAGGATGGGGGAGATAGAGGAAGTGAGTAGGGAAAAAGAATTAAGCAAACAGAAAGAAGAGGAACTAGAAGAGAAAGAGAAAGAAAAAGAGAGAATAGTGACATAACAATACTTTGAGGAAGAGAAGAAAGAGTGAGATAGACAAGAAAAAATAGAGAAAGTAGAGAGAAAGAGAGGTGGAGGCGGAGCTGATAGAAACGGTGGTCTCACACAGAGAGTAATATTGTAAAATAAAGAGAAATAAGAGTTGTATAAGTGAGGAGGTTATTTTCCCCAAATACAGAGAAGCAATGCAAACAATCTCAATTGCAGTAGTTGAAACAACGTGTTTGTCAGTTTGTAGTTTTGAGTCTAGGTTGGTCAGTAAATGGCCGGTCTCTAAAACAACCACCTTGTTTAGAGGATTGGTTTTTCACTTTCATCCTCATGGATTTTCTTACTTTAAAATCCACAGGAGATTTCATATATATCTTTTTAAAAATTAGACATACCAACAAGCGTTAAAAAATGAACCTGCGAAAAAAATATTTAACTTGAAATTTTCTTCACTTAAAGTTTCTTTTTTTTTTTTTGTTTTTTAAATTGTCGTCTTGCCAAAAAAAAATTCTGGTTAAAAAAAGGCTATATAAAACATTATGTTCACTTGATGTTTTCTTAAAAGAAGCTAGAAATTTTATTAAAATTCCTAATGAATTGCTAATACCGTTCAAGATACGCTATAAACAATTTTCCTTTTCATAAAGATTTGATGTAAAAGAAAAAAAAATGCTAATTTTTCTTTTAACACCTAAAATAGCTTTCATAAAAGCCATTATGAAAACGGTACAAACGCTGTTTCCAGTTTTGTTTCGGTTTTTTTGTTTTTTTTACTTGAAATTTTAATTTAAATATACCCCCCACCACCACACACACACCCAGAAACCTTACACTTTTTAGTTCCTAACTTGATATTAACTGTTTTGTTTCTTTTATTTTGAGTTAAAATTTTATTTAATAAAGTGTAAAATTACATTGTAATGTAAGTATAATAAATTTATATGGGATTGGTGAAATTGATAACTTTATAAAGTTCAATTTTTAATTTTAGTGGGTTTTTTTTTTGTTTGCTATTTTATTCGTCAGCTAAATGAGATTTATCGCTTATCAAATGTTCACTAGTGTATATTTCTCATTTCGGTAGCCTAAATTTGAAGATAACTTTTATTTTTTTCATTCTGAATTTTTTTTTTCCAGTCAGTTTCCACGAGTGGAGAAAAAGATTTTTTTTTGTATATTTACATGCAAAAACCTTACTGTTATAGACAGTAAAAATATCTTGATTATTATACTTTCACTTTAGTTTTTAAGGTGTTTTCCAATGAACATTGTTTCACTATATTGTCTACAAATAGCCTTATCAGCCAGTGTCTTTTCATGTCACTCAGCTTTCTTTTATATACATTGTTCATTTACTATTCATACCTATTATTGCATTAATTCTAGTTTGGTTAGTTTTTTCAGCTTTTAAAATTAGGAACATTTAACTTCAATTCTTTTGTTGCGATTAAAAATAAAATAAAGTATTTGTACTTGAACGTCGAACGACTTTAAACTTTAAGGGAGTTAAACATTTTTTTCACAAGTGTTCTGAAGTAATTCACTGAGATATTAACATTGATAATTTGGATATATTTTATATATTTTTTTTTTTCATAAGTTCAAAGCAAATTGATTTACGAGTGAATTATTTAAAAAAATATTTTTTTGTTTACAATTTCTGATGGATAGGGTCTACATGAGCTCGTCTTAGATTTTCTTATCATCAGTCCTTTGTTATGCCACTGAACTCAAGCTCTTGTACGCACACCGTTTAGTAGTGTAACTTAAGTATTTTGATTTTAGATAATATCCTTGCTAGTTAACTGTACAATAAGGAATTTTAGACATTTTACTACCTTTTCTCTTATGTCTTGTACCATTTTTGAGTATGTGTTAACAACATTTGTATCTTCTGTCAGGCCTTCAACTCTACACAGATACTGGAGATTTTAATTGAGGGGTAATTTCTCAAATTATTTAGACAAGTAAAATCTTAAATGGTTCATAAATATATCGTCTTTTGAATTTTGTAAATAATTGTGTTGTGACAAGTACGGCTCTTCCAAGTGGGTGTGGTGGTCCTCTACGCTTTCTCCCTTTTCGAATGAAGCATTATTACGTGTATACAACCTTGTACTCCTTAACTGTAGGTAGATAGGTTTATGCCTTTCTACCCATTTTGTTTTCTGGCCTTAAGTTTTGTGCCACTGTATTGTATTTTTAAGTGTTAACGCTAATTTTCTGCTGTTAGATTTTTAGTTTTAGAAAAGTTTTTTTTAAAAATTGTATAAGAAAATAAGTTACCCCCTACACCGCTTTTAAAAAATCACCACCCCTGACTTGAGCTTTTAAGTGTCATAATATTTTCTTTAATTTGTGCAGTATTAAATTGTTTATAAATCCCTCTATAGTACTAAGGATTGCATCATCACAAATGACAATGTGGGCAAATTGTCTTCCTCAAGTGAATTTTCGCTTGCCATTAAAAAATCATCACTAAGGCTCATCTGGGAGACCTTTGATTCTTTAATCAGCTGATTTTTTTAAAAGGAGAAACAAGAATTTTGTAATAGATACCTGTCTTCTTAGTACAACCTTACGACCACATTGAACATCGTCTATTTTTTAAAAATAAATTCAACGTTGTACAGTGTATTTTGCGAATTATTTCTTGATTTTTTTTTTTTTGTGATAAAATGATTTTATTAATATTTTTCATAGTTTTGTGTTGTTTAATGTGTAAGAATCTTTTGTTTAAAGCAGAATTTCGTTAATAAATTTTGAATATGCACTAAAAAAAAATTGACGTCATTTTCTTTTTCGAGGTCGTAGGAATCAAACTAGAAAGCACTATTATACTAACGTGAAAATAAAATGAATTAAAAAAATGTTTATAGTTTCCTTTATTTTAATCATATGAATGATTAATAATAAAGTCAAAATGTAAATTAAATTGACTAGCTGTTTAGCTAAGAAACTGATGTTTTCGTTTTTATTTTTTTTTACTCTTGAAAAAACTTTTAATGCTATTAAAAGCTTAAAAAACATTTTATCGTTGGATATGAAATTTATCAATAATGGGCATAAAGCCAGTCCCGAGTCCGAAACCTCGTGTTGCCTCGACGCTGCTATGACTATTAATCGCACATTGTCAGACAGTGTCACATACCGGTCGGGTAAATAAATATCCTTCATGGACAGAATCTGTGTCATATTCTTGATCAAGAAATAAATATGTACTTCTGAGATGTTTCTCAACTTTTAACTATAAAAAAAAAAATTACAATTGTTCTCATTACAAATGAATAAGATCCTAACACATTTCCACTGGTTAGTGCTAGGGGTAATTCGTGATGATAAATGTCTTAAGAACTAGGAAAATAATATTAAAAGGGTTTAATTCTAAGAAATTCATAGGGATTTTCAACTCATAACCCCCTACCTTTTTATGTGTTTTCCCTTATGAACCGATTATTTTGTCTTTTAATTCAAGTTATCACTGTGCCAGAGGTTGAATCATTTTCTTTGCCTTTTAGCATAAGTTTTTGTTTTGCTTTTTGCAATAGTAGGAGGGGGGGACAATAATCCATAATTTGGGTGTGATAAACACCGTATCCTTATCATTTTTCACTGAATAAAGTGAAGCGCAAGGACAAAAATTAGAGCTAGATTTTTTTAAAATATTAATATTTGACCAGCCTACTTCACGTAGTTTAAATTTTAGGTACCAATACTTTTTCATTTTTTAAAAAATTAATGCAGTCTAAGAGGAACTTATTCTTGCATTCTTTAAGCCTAAAAACTCCACATATTTATCTCTCTTTCTTTAATAAAACAACCTCAACTACAATAATCAATAATTTTTGTTATGTATCGACAATATATCGGATAGATAGAAAACTTGTTCTGTTCTCGCCTTAAACAGTCGATTTATGAAGATATAGAATTATTTAAAATAGTTGACACTTTTTTTCAATTTTGAACAACTACTTGACTACTAATAATTGAAATAACATCTATGTTTTTTATTTTATCTTTTTTTATTACAGGCTAACGAAGAAAAGGCAATAATTTGGTTTGAAAGGCTACCAAAAATAGTTGCATTTAGAGACATTTTATTTTCCCAGGCCTCTGTCTAATAAGCTGCCTTGAAAAACTTCCATCACCTGATTTTAAAATAGTTCTCTCATAAAACATCTGCCTGGGGAAGAAGAAAACAAAGAAGAAAAAAAAGGACACCAAAACAAAAATGAAAATCTGAAGGTCACGAACTTTAAAATTGTAGCTTCATTCATAACACAAATTTAAAGAAAAAATAATCACTAAAAGTTACAGAACATTCAGAAAACACCTAATAATAATCCATAACTTTTAGCATTTTTCAGTTAATTCCAATTAAAAGAATAACGATATTTTTTAATCGGTATTGTTAGGATATATTTGTTAATTCATAAAGAAAAAAAATCAAAAAGTGGCTTTGCTTTCTTTATGTTAACTTTAAAACTTAAGAATTAAGAAAATAACATCCATGTAGAATGCAGAGACTCAGTGGTAAGCATTGGGTATAAAGTTTTATTTTTCGGATAACTTTTCCTTTTTCAATTTCATACTCAATATAGCCCTATTTAAAGAGAGATCGGAGAAATCATGTCCCCTTTACGAAAAGATTAGTCAGCGCAGGGCTTGTGTGTGTAAGTAGGGTGTTATCCCCCATCTAACTACATAGTCATTCTTCAAGTTTTTAATTACTTTTTAGATACTTCTCAGTCTGTATTGTATGGACCATGTTTATAGCATGTATATACATGTATGTGTATATGAAAAAAGGGAGTATATCCAAATTCCAATAATAAACGTGTAAGTTTGTATTATATTTTAATTTCTAGTCTGGCATAATACTATAACTCTGAAGCATCTACCTAACTATTGCTGTATTAGCTATCAATGTGAGAAATAAGTTTGATATGACAGGCGCTCTTCCTAAGTCCATAATTTTACATGTTTAGACATTTCCAGTCTACATATAAAATTGCCTCATAAATATTTTAAAACATTAAAATATCTCATGCATATGCAAAACACATATGAGGTTAATAAGTGTGAGTGAACACACACATAAAGAAAACTAGGTGTTTTTACTGGGTTCATTCGGCGTGCCCACGAATAAAAGCTATATAAATATTGTTATTTTTTAATATAATTTTATAAAAAATAATAAATTCGTTCATATCAGTTATAAAAAGAAAAATGGGATGGAGTTGTACAAATCCTTACCTACAAAACCACTGATTTACTTTCACAACCACTGGACAACAACTGCCTCTACTATGATGTAGGCTAAAATTCCATACTAACGACTGCTATACATAAAAAAATATATATATATACCAGAGCCTTTAGGAGCTATGTGCAGATTTATGTTTAATAACTGATTGATCTCTCCCTGTTTTAATGGATTTTTGAAAAAGTTGTTGCAAATCTTTTAAGACTTTATTATTAAAATAAAAAGAATCGAAACCTTTTTTTGTCTCCTTTTTTTCTCCTTCCTTAATGACTACTACCAACTACATGAACCCTTTCATCTAGATTTCCTTTTTAGTTTTTAAACCTAGAAAATTTAGTTGATGGTAAAATATTGTCAAAAGCAACAACTCTCATCATATGAAATAAAAACTTGAATATTTATAAGAATAGGGTAGCGTCCAAGCTGGTAATAATACCCAATACTAATTAGGTAATAAAGAAACCAAGAATAATGATGATGGTTTGCTATTTCTGCTCGTATTCTCTGTAAATTTACTGAACCCTAGAAATGAGAAGGAATTTTACAAAGGTTTGTTATAGAAAAACTAATTCGATTTTAATTAGAGGAAGAAGAGAAGAGTGTTTATTTTTAAAAGCCTAAACGTATCGCCCGTAAATAAGAACATCCCTAGTATTAAACAAATAATAAACAATAAAGTTAATTTAGCTATAAGCTATTTATTATTTCTAGTGAAATAGGGTACAATCAGAATAGATATTATTAGGTGTTGTTAATGACCAAATTCTGCAGTATTGAAACTCTAAATAAAAATATATACATGTAGTAGTGTAAAATTAAGTACACTCTTGGCAGAGTTTCAGTACTGTAGAGTTTGGTTATAGATGATACCTAATAATGTCCATTTTGATTGTACTACGTTGCGCTAAAAAAATTAAAAAAAAAAAAGATAAATAAAATCTTGGTAATTTTTGGTTCAGAAGAAAATTAACGTTTTACAAAAAAGATGATCGGGGTATACTTACATATGGGCTATACTATAAACTTTGAGGTTTATCAAAGAAAATTAAAGAAATTTTTCATTTTGTCGATGTGCCTTCTAAATATTTTGGAAGTATCAAACAAAAAGATAAAAATGGATGAATTGAAAAAAAAAATGCTTTATTGTTTACGAAGGAAACAAAATATTAGTACTTATAATTTATCTGCATATAATCTTGAAAATAATGTTCTTAATATTTTAATTTCATAGAAGACTCATTCGTTATGAGTTTTATGTTTTTGCAAAAGAAAAAAAAATTTGATGATAGCTGAATAGTGAATACAGGAATTTTAAAAAAGTACAAACTATCCTATCGTAGAGTCGTTTTAAATCTAACCTACTTTTGTGCACTATTCTACTATCCTGTAACTTGGTGAATACTTGAAAGTAAATGAATTATCCACCACCAAGGTGACAGTCCTTGACATATTTTTCAATTTCCCCATTTTGACTTCTAAAGCGATTTTTTTTCTTTTCTTTCTTAACTTTGGAAGTAAAGTGAGTGACCATTTTTGCATTTTCCATTTAGTGTATTCAAATCAAAAAATAACAATCATCACCTTTTTTAATTCCTGTGTAGTAAATATATGCTAATAAATTAATAATCGTTAAACTCTTAGGAATATGTAAAATGTACATATATTTATATTTTTGCATATAAGAAATCAGTATTTTCAAATTTGTAGGTATAAAAATAAGTATACTTATTAGGGGCAAATTTCATGAAAGTTATTAAACTGAATAAAATTACGTTGGAAATTGAGAAAGAAGGTGTTTATCTCCCCACAAAAAGATAAGATTTTAGGTTTAATGGAATATCAAACTTTGTGGGTTATTTAATGTCAAAGGCATCTTTGTAGAAGAAAAGCAGATACTAATTAACCTAGCAGTGGGAGGATAAGGAAGGTTCAAATCTTTTCAAAGGATATTAATCCGAAATTGAATGTAATAGCTCGAGTAGAGATCGAACTTGGTTACTTTGAGGCTGCAAGCCAGCATTTTGTCCATTACGACCCTGGGTCTTCTCTGATTATACTTTTAAAAATTCGAGTATATCTTTCTATCTTTACTTTTGTACTTATCCTCCCTTTTATTTTGAATATTTAATTGGTCTTTGATTCCTTCTTTCCTTCATTTTTATACAAGTTTATATATGGGTGGAGATTGAAATACATAAATATCTATCTGCTTAATTCATTCATTTGCGTGCGTGTGTGTGCATGCGCGTGTATATATATATATATATATATATATATATATATATATATATATATATATATATATATATATATATATAGAGAGAGAGAGAGAGAGAGAGAGAGAGATTAAACATCTACTATAACCTGTTAGAATGTGTTGAGGCCCATTATTTACTAAAGCTGTTTTGCAAAAGATCCTAAAATGACAAACAGATTCCATGGGCCCTAAAATTCAATATGAGTTATTGATATCAAATGAAAACCCTAAATACAAGATAAAGTGATCAAGGCAGAGGTTTTAGAACTGTGTTGTCTTTTAATACTGAGATTGTGTTTAGTTTGTACTAATCTTATATGTAGAATATCAACATTAGCACACACACACACACACACACACACACACACACACACACACACACACACACACACACACACACACACACACACACACATTTTACTATATTTATCATTAAAGAGTGCTCAATATTGGTGATAGAGCTTATATATCTAAGGACAGGATAGACACAAAGCCCACAACACTTGGTCAGTTTCTTATGCAACTCTCAGACCATGTGTTCACTCAAAGTGGGTATCCCTTTTTATACTATGAAACACTTGGTCCAATGATCATGATGGCCATAAACTGACAGTTACCAAATGGTGTTCACTATGTTTACACTATCATTATATATATATATATATATATATATATATATATATATATATATATATATAGCAATGTTTATCTTTTATCTCTTTTGGAAATAAATAAATATAATAAAGGATTGCTTATTAAAAAGAAAAAAGAAAGTTACTATTTTTGTCAAGCAGTATGGAGAAACCTGACTTTTGTATGATGAGGAAGTAAACAGGTCTCTTTGTTGACTGAATGGTTTTCAAAGAAATGATTGTTTTTGCAATTTTAATTCATTAATATCTAGTTTTTCACTCTTGAAAAAAATCTTAATATTGTCATGGTTGGTTGTTTGGGTTTTATGGCATATCAACCTTTGTAGGTTATTTAATGCCAAATCCATTTTATACAAATAATCAGTTGTATTTTAAACAATTCAGTTTAGCATGAGTACACAGTTTAATTGTCAAAAACATTTCTATTCCAAGCTCCAGTTTATTCAAACAGTTCTAATTCAAACAATTCAGTTTAGTATAAGCATAGATTTTGTTTACACACAGTTAAATGTCAAAACAGTTCTATATTAAACAATTCAGTTTAGCCTAAGTACAGTTCCAATGTCTAAAACAATTAGTTTCAAACAATTCAGTTTATTATAAGGAAGCTGTTTAAATGTAAGTACACAGTTTAATTGTCAAAACATTTCTATTTCAAGCTATTCAATTTAGCCAAACAGTTCTAATTCAAACCAATTTAGTTTAGCATAATTATGAAGTTTAGTTCTATTTAACCCATAGATAGGGCCCTATCAGGTGCTAACATTCCAGGCCTGAGTGGACCTGGGAGCAATGACAATGAAGAAATGCTCCTCATTCCCCAAAGTCCCAGTGTCATTGGAAGGTCACCATTAGATTGTTTAGTGTCAAATCCAGGACACTCATTGAGGGTGTCTTCATCCTCTGCAGAGGTGCAGTCAGTGTATTCTACAGCCACAGCCAGCTGGGCAAAATATTGTCATGCAGATGATGTAGTCACTATATCTTGCAAGTTAATCAATTGATATAAAAACTGCTGCAAAAAAGGTAGCATTAACTCCAGTACAACCTTTATCAGATGATTATCTTAGAGTCTATCATAGTTATGGGACTGAAACATCATGAACCCAAACACTACTTCATGATACCACATGGTTTTTATGATTTTCTATCACAGTGTGAGAATGATATATTTATGTTGATACAATTGTATCCAAATCTTAAAGCCTCTAAGTGTATTTACTCTTTCCTGTCGAAAGTTTGAGTTTTATCATGCGTCCTGGATTCATATTGATAATAAAGCCTCAATATATATATATATATATATATATATATATATATATAATGGTTGTCCAGTCATTTCTTATACATTGTTCTGTCTGGAGATTGGTGGTGTAATTGTTATCATTAGGGAAAATGGAGTCTACAAAGCAGTTGTAAATTTTGGACAAGACTGTTTGTACATTTTCTTTTTTAATTTAATTCACAAGCCTGTTTGTGTTTCACTTCATGCTTATTTATTTTGGAAAAAAGCATGTCTCTACCTCTTCTCCTCCTAGTTATGGATAAAATAGTTGGGCAGACTGAGCTCCATAGCCTTGTTAGGGCAACCAGTTTCAGAGAAGAAAAAGGCTCTGAATTCAAAATCAGAGGAGTACAAAATATTTTATTTTCTTTGTCTGTTCTGCAAAAGTCTTCAGCATTGTTAATAGATTATCTGCATATTGCTAAGTTTCAGATTTACTGATGTCACTGATGGCAAAGGATGAACATTATTTCATTATTTATATATTGTTCTGACAAGAATTTGTATAATGGTAATTTCACATATATGTATGCATATCTTTTCCTAATTGTGAAGGAATGTATGTCATGTATGTGCATCTGTATTTTAACAAAATATTTTATTTAATATTTCATGATTTTGAAATCACTTACTTATTTAACTAACACTTTGCTGGAAATCTGTCTTTTTATTTTTCTATTTGAATGTTTTTTTTTCCATTTTTATGAATACTGTCTGTCAGTACTACTATATGGCTGCACCAATTGATAACTCAAATGAAATGCTTGGAGAAAAAGCTAGATGGGAATTACACAAAGATGGTCAGTGCTGTTTTGAACAATGCAGTATCCGACAAAACAACAGTTGTACGGCCGCTTACTCCCATCTCACAAATCATACAAGTATGATAAGCAAGGCATACTGGACACTGCTGGAGATCTAAGGATGAACTCATAAGTGACATTCTTCTATAGACTCCAACAAAAGTGCATAGTAGTTTTGGTTGACCAGCAAAAACTTACAATCATCAACTTTGTGCAGTCACTGGGTGCTCTCTAGAAGACTTATGGGAAATGACTGATAGGGATAGATGGTAAAAGAGAGTCAAAGGAATCTATGCAGAAAACACCCCTTTATGATGATGATGGTGATGAATGCTTAGAGTCTACCCAATAGTCTGCCAACTAAAGACATTACTTCTTCTAATCCAACAACTATTTGTATAAAGATGATATATTAGTCTTAGACTAGACCCTCATAACAGTTCCATTGTTACTTTTGCTACTTGTAAAATCTTTTATACCTCATTTCTGCATTAAAACTTTAAACTTAGCTTTTCATGGGAAATAAAAGTTCTAGAATTACAGGCATTTTTCTAAAGAAATGTTGTATATTGACTTCAAGTTTGAAACTGTGACTGAAATCTGTTTCTCTCAAAGAGAACATGCAAAAGTCTTAGTATAATTCACTAAATGTCTTTTTTTGTTCATCTGGACAGCTAGAATTATGATTACTAAATGTTCTGTTGTTTTCTAGTTGGATACCAAAACATGCTTTTTGTATATTACTAGGGTGAATCAAAAGTTTTGCAATATTATGGTATTCGTTAGTTTGCAGTATGTATATTATATGACCAAATGTATATTATATGACCAAAGCAGTTCAATTCATAAAAAATACTCATCATGGTTGGTAGTATTGTGGTAGTTGGTGCACAGACATGTTTTACATTGTTACACTCCATGTGTGACTTGAAAGTCATACAGATAAACATGCAATATAGTCTAATTTGGGAACTTATACTTTATGAGTTTGAACTGTGCTTTAATGCCCTGGATAGTTGGTTGGTTGGTTAGTTTTGTTTTATGGCATATCAACCCTTGTAGGTTATTTAATCCTATTTACCCAACCCCTCCGCTCGGGCAGGATATGACACAAGGTCAATTTTTAAGCGGAGTTTAACAGGATTTAATTCAGAGTTTTCCTTCTCCTAGACTAGTTGCCTAACCAAGGCTGAAGAACATAGCCTGTCCTACTATTTACCCATAGCTGGAGGGAGAATAAGGGGGTTCATACCTTTCCCAAGGGTATTAGAGCTATGTGAAATGCAATCATTCTTGTCTAGTATTTGAACTCGAGTTGCCGTGTCCATTTCCTACGATGATAACCATTACACCACGGGCACCTCCACTTGTAGGTTATTTAATGCCAAATCCTGTTAATACATATATATATATTAGATATATGATTTATAAATGAGTAGTTGGTAGGTAACAATTCTTAAATGAGCCAGAGGTCATATGTTTGCACACAAATGGTTTCAAATATAATAAAAGAGTAAACAGTTCTATTTGACCCATAGATGGCACCCTAACAGGTACTAGCAATCCAAGTTAGAGTGTACCTGGGAGTAATGGCAATGAGGGGGTACTCCACATTCCCCAATGCTCCAGGACTAGAGCTTCACCATCAGATGCAGCTTAGTGTCATATCCAGGGCATTTATTGGTTGTGGTGGTGGTGGTGGTGGGTCTTCTCCCTCTGCAGTGATGCAGTCAGCTTGGTCTATAGCCCCAGCTGACTGGGCTGATAATGCCCTCGAAGCAACCAAAAACACTTATTATGTGAAAGGTACAGTTGATCATAGTGCAGTAACCAAATGATTCAAGCAATTTTACTCAGACTGCAAGAACCTCAACAATTAGGTAAGGTCAGATAGGCCTAAAATTGTGGATTTTAAGGCCATGCTCCAAGCCATTGAGATAAATATCATAAGTAGCACTTTGAGAGTATCAGGTGAGCTAGGTATTTCACTGTCCAGTATGGTTTGTCACCTTCACGACCTTGGCAGATGCTTCTAGAGTTGCCAAATTGTGCTTCACATAAGCAAAATATTAGAAAACTTTTGACTCACCCTAGTAGTTTTTGAATATTCCAAGACTTTACAATTTTTAGCAAGTGGCTTGATTTAGGAAATAAGTATAGTGTTAATTGGACCCTTACTTTATTTGTATCAGCTAAGCTAAACTGAATCTTTAACTTTTTGCTTAACTGGATAAAGTAGACATATAACTAAATTTTACAGCTAGAAATCAAAGTTATAACCTTTAGTTCATGAAAATCAAGACTTTATTAAAAAAAATCATTTACATTTATAGTAGAAGTCATGGCCACCAGGAGGCCATAAGTGTTAACCAATCAACAATGATTATTGTAGGTCTTCACTAAAACAGTTAAGTGCGATGCTTGTATTGAAACCATAAAAAGATGAATAGATAAATTCATGGTCAGTTTATGTAACTTAAAATCCTATCTATTGGCTAGTTTTTCAGCAAGTATGTAATACTATTGAAATAAGTATGTAATACTATTGAAATAAGTATGTAATACTATTGAAATAAGTATGTAATACTATTGAAATCCGTATGTAATACTATTGAAATAAGAATGTAATACTATTGAAATCAATTCAGTCTGTTTGCTAATTATTTTTATTTGATAGGAATACTTGATATCATGTAACCATGTTAAAAAAACTTAAGAAATACACAAAAATATAAATATGAGTAAACAATGTCTACAATTCCCTAACATCTTGGCATTAAATAAACCTAAATGGATTGACATGCCATTAGAAAAAAAAGAAAAAAGAGGATAAGACAGAGAATCAGGTGTTATTGACACTTATCTTTAGTTTATTGCCCAGTTGGCTTGGGCTGTAGAATACACTGACTGCACCTCTGCAGAGTGGTAAGGCCCCCCCCCAATGAATGTCCTGTTAATATGACACTAAACAATCTGATGGTGAGGTCCCAGTAATGCTGGAGCTTTGGGGAATGTGGAGCACCCCTTCATTACCATCGTTCCCAGGTCCACTCTGTCTCAGAGTAGTAGCACCTAATAGGGTCCTATCTTTGGGTTAAATAGAACTAACTGCATACTTATGCCAAACTGAATTGTTTGAATTAGAACTGTTTGACTAAACTGAATAGCTTGAAATAGAAATGTTTTTGACAATTAAACTATACTTACATTTAAACTGCGTGCTTTTGCTAAACTGAATTGTTTGAAATGGAACTTTTTTTGACATTGAAACTGTACTTACACTAAACTGAATTGTTTAATATAGAATTGTTTTGACATTTAATTGTGTGTAAATAAAATCTGTACTTATACTAAACTGAATTAGCTGAATTAGAATTGTTTGAATAAACTGAATAGCTTGAAATAGAAATGTTTTGATAATTAAACTGTGTACTCATGCTAAACTGAATCGTTTAAAATGGAACTGACTATTTGCATAAAAATGGACTTGGCCTGAAATAACCTACCAAGGTTGATATGCCATAAAAACCCAACCAACCAACCAACCAACCAACCAACCAACCAACCAACCAACCAACCAACCATCCAACCAACTTTAGTTTAATATTGACAAAGCATTGTACATAAATAAGAAAATGTTGAGTAACAGATGTTTTTTTTTTATGCAGTTTCCATGTTGCTTTAATGCTGCCATCATTTTTGTATAAATTATATTTTTCCATGAAAATCTATTAATAAAAAGAATATTGTTTTATTGGTGACCAGAAACATCAGGGATTACTTTAATTCTCTTTTTTCATAGAAAATAAGAGTTATAGACATTTGAATAGAATTTATGATCTTACACAAAAAGGTTGTTAAAAAATTTCCAAACCTCACCCATAAAACAAAATTACAGCAGAACATTTTTGTTTTGGCAACACACTACGACTTTTTAAGAAAATAGAAAAACTAATTCAGTTTTCTGCACAGGTCAGAGGCGTGCAACAAATCAAAAATCTGGGCGAGGCTTAGAACTTTTTGAATTGCCTTTGTATTAAGAATTTCATTTAGATAGCACTTAAAGAAATTTAACTAAACTATTTTTTCTAATTTAGCAAATAATGTGATGTCCCTTATTTTAAATTCTATTTTATTTCATTTTATTAGATACTTATAAAGTTTCTTTGTAATATTAAGAGGTACTTAGATGGGTGATTTGATTTCTTCCAAGCTATTGCTATGTCAATACTAATGTATGGATGCACCACATAGATGCAAACAAAACACATAGAGAAAAAGCTAGATGGGAACTACAAAGAATGCTTGAGCTATTTTGAATAAATCTTGGAAGCAACACCTCACAAAACAACAACTGTACTGTCACCTACCTCTCATCTCTAAACCATCCAAGTAAGACAAACAAGACATCCGTGACACTGCTAGAGAAGCAAGGACGAACTTGAGAATTAATTTTTTTATTGCGGACTTTTGTCCTCATCTTGGTAGTTTTTTTTTTGTTTTTCTCACTACGTTTCAGCCAAATTTCACCTCTGGCCTTCTTCAGGTGATTAACCGTGACCTCAGATAGGAATGCTGAGTCTTGTAACTGTATCCCCAGTAATTACTGCCTTCCATAGTTGTTGTCTATTGCACCACGTTTTTGACCAAGTAAACCTCTGGCTGGCTTGGGTAGGAATTGAAACCGCTATCTTCTGACAATGCTCACCTGGAACCATAGAGACTCAACGCCTCTATCTGCTGCGCCATGGGCCCCGAAGGGCGATCAAGGTTGGATTTTTTAATTACTAGGGATACGATTACAAGACTCAGCATTCCTATCCGAGGTCACGGTTAATCACCTGAAGAAGGCCAGAGGTGAAATTTGGCCGAAACATAGTGAGAAAAACAACAAAAAACTACCAAGATGAGGATAAAAGTCCGCAATAAAAAAAATTAATTCTCAGATTAAGAAGCCTCATTTCAAAAGGATTCCCAATTAAGACAAGGATGAACTTATAAGTGACATTTTTCTATGCACCCCTACACATGGACATGCCAGTGTTGGCCAACCAGCAAGAACTTATTTACATATGTTCTGTGTGGACATAGGATGTAGTTTGGAAACCTGCCGGGAGCGATGGATGGTAGGGATGGATGGAGAGAGAGAATCAATGAAATGCATGCTGTCAGTGTGACTTGATGATGATGATGAGAAAGGCAAACAGAAAATGTTATGCTGTTCATATTTTGGATAAGAAGAATGCCTGCTATGTAGAAAAAATGGTTAATAACCTTGTCTCACAGGTAGTTAGTTATTAGCATATTAAAATTGTATCCATTGGGTGTCCTACTTTTGTGTGGGACTCTGTGCTAGACAAAGAGAGGCTTAATAGTAAGAAAGTAAAGTTAGCAACCGTAGTCGAGGGTGACCTGAAGGCTCCCTTTTTGATAGCTACTACACCAAGGTGTAGGGGAGGGCGCTACTCCTTTCCCTGGATTGCTCCACTTTACTCTTGACACATACATTATAATACTGAGTGTTAAGCAAGGTAGCATCAAGTACCATTTTTTGAGTCTTTGGAATGACTTGACCTGGGATTGAACCCAGGTCTCCCAGGCCATTGGCCAACACTCTAACCATTAGGCCAATTTCTGGTTAATTAACATCTATATTCATTGGAGTAAATTTTTTTTAAAAAAAACAACAAAATGAAAAAGAAATTCCTACAGTTGACTATTCTTTCTCTTAAATAAATTAAAAGAAGAAATGATAATTATCAAAATATTAAGAAAAAACTGTATCCCCCAAACAACCTCTTCTTCCCCCCTTAAAAAAATTTTGTGTCCCAAGTATGTCACTAAGCTGCATCTGATGGTGAGGCTCACATTCTGGAGCTGTTGGGAGTGTGGAATACCCCTTCATTTCCATTACTCCCAGGTCTACTTTGACCCAGAGTGAAAGTACCTGTTAGAATCTCATCTTAGGGTCAAAAAGATCTGTTTGTATTGCATAGGAATACTTGATATCATATTACCGTGTGCAAAAAACTCTTAAGAAACAACACAGAAAATGTATAAACATACTGAATGTGACATGCTGTTAAAACCAATCAAACAAGATTCTGTGTTGCTTACCACATTGATTGATAAAAGTATTATTTTTTTTTCCCTGTGGATTTGAATATTTTGCTTTTAACAACAGAAAAAAAACAGTTAATAAGAAATAAAGTGGGTGACCTTAGTCGAAAGTGACCTAAACGCTCCCTTTTTAATAGCTACCACACTGAGGTGTAGGGGAGGGTACTTCTTTCCCTGCATTGCTCCACCT
The DNA here is from genome assembly GCA_963585895.1 of Sepioteuthis lessoniana. NCBI lineage: Eukaryota > Metazoa > Mollusca > Cephalopoda > Myopsida > Loliginidae > Sepioteuthis > Sepioteuthis lessoniana. The sequence continues at coordinate 23,016,037 of OY757907.1, forward strand.
TACCCTTGATCCTTACAGTGCTGAGCAAGGCAGCATCAAGTACCATTTTTTGAGTCTTTGGTATGACTTGACCTGGTGATTGAACCCCAGTCTCCTGGACCATTGGCAAACACTCTACTCAGAAGGCCAATAGCTGGTATAATGAGAAATAGTAAGATGTTAATTGTTTATTGATAGCTTTTATAATTATTCTTAGTTTTGACAGTGTTGTTATCAACCTTGACCTTCTTATAAACAAACAAAATTAGTATTATTGTGAATCAAACTCATTACTTAAAATGTTAACTTATTGTTCTTTAAAAATAAGAAAATATACACATCTATAAAAGTGAGGTACTTAGTTTACAAAATTGGATCTTCAATTTTTCAATTTAAATCATTTTCTTATATTTTTGTTAGGTATATTATATTATCAATTCATCAAAATTCAAAATAGAAATGAATAATGATTTATCTCAGAATATTATCAGTTGTTTAAATTTCTGCAATTAATTATATATATAGATGTATTTGGGGGGATTTCCAAATACACACACACACACACACACACACACACACACACACACACACACACACACATATATATGTATAAATATATATATATATATATATATATACATATATACATATATATATATATAGATATATATATATATATATATAGAGAGAGAGAGAGAGAGATAATGGGTAGAGTATAGATAATATAATATAATATAATATAATTGTATATAATTGTATATCTTTATACATTAAAGTTAATTTAAGTTTTCATGCAACTCTTTTGCTGCTTAGATAGATGAGTATAAAGATCCCTGGAAAACTATGTCATGCAGATGATGAGTATGTTTTTATCATGAAAATATTTTACAAACAAATAAAGTGAAAGATACAAATGTTTTAGAGAATACTTCAAGCTTAGTTTACTTTGGCAAATGGATAAAAGTATGAAATGCCTAGTGAGAATCAAACTCACTATAGTCTACAAGTTTAGCTTGATAATTAATCCTGGATATGAGGTGTCCAAAATAGAATACATTCTGTCAATCAGAATTGATGATGATGTGTAGGACAGCTTAATATTGTTTAGTTGATGTTGATAAATGACTATTTAAAAAAAATCATAAATGCTTGATTCTTATGTTTTTTTATTGACATCCCCAATACTGATATCCCTGGCTATATATATATATATATTTATATACTCACTCCTCTGTGGCAGTCTGATTACTGCTAGTATTGAAAAACATTCATGAAACTGGCAGTAATAAGACTGCCACAAAGGTGCGAATATATATATATATATATATATATATATATATATATATATATATATATATATAATGTAAGTACATATGGAGGTAATAAAATCTTTTTTTAAGATTTCATTCATTCTTGTGGAATAATTAACCTTCAAAAAAACTCAGAGAATTATTTTCAAGGATTTTTCACTGAAAAAAAAGTATAGACAATATATATATATATATATATATATATATATATATATATATATATATATATACAGGTTCATCCATGACTTGGGAGAACAGGATTTAATCACAGCTCAAGTCATACCAAAGACTCAAAAAATAGTACTTGATTATGCCAACTTGCTTAACACTCAGCATTATAGAATATGTATCAAGGGTAAAGTAAAGTAATCCAGGGAAAGGAGTAGCACCCTTTCCTACACCTCGGTGTTGTAGCTAATGAAAAAGGAGCCTTTAGGTTACTCGCAACTAAGGTCACCAACTTTAAAGCTTGTGGTTGAAGATGCTAATTTATATACAGGGTGTTTCACAATTTTTGAAACAAGATTGGGCATAAATCAAGAACCAAAAATGATATAATAATGTAAATTACATTTATTGAGAGGTAAAATGATACCATTTTAGGATCTGCAAACATTCAATCTCAAACACAGACCAAAAATGTCCAGAGGAGCCCTAGAGTACTTACTCCAGATGTTCACTGTTCAGTTGAAGACACCGTTGAATGTATCCTGCAAAACTTGATAATGAATGCACATTCCTCCTGGATTATTTGAGACTCAAATGATTTTCACAGGTTTCATGAGCTTCAAAGTTATAGTCCAACTTGAAAATCTAACTCCTGTTTGGAAATAGGTTGAAATTGAACTTCCTTCTGTATCTTGCTTGAACAATCTTAAAAGACTTAGTTTCATTATATGTCTACACACAAAAGATCTGCTCCATCTTTCAAAGCATAATTTTGTTAGATTTGGTTAAATATATCAAAATCTATTTTCCAGCAATAATCAGAAAAGAGAAAGAGAATAAAGTCAACAGGGAAGATCTGAAAGCCTGCTGCTTTGTTTAAACAATTGTGAAACACCCTATATATATATATATATATATATATATATATATATATATATATATATATATATATTTGTGAGTTTTAAAAATTTAGTATTACTTATATATATATATATGTAAAGTAAAGTTGGCGACTGTAGTCGAGGGCAACCTGAAGGCTCCCATTTCAATAGCTACTACACCAAGGTGTAGGGGAGGGCACAACTCTTTTCCCTGGATTGCTCCACTTTACCCTTGATACGTACCTTATAATGCTGAGTGTTAAGCAAGGAAGTATCAAGTACCATTTTTTAAAGTCTTTGTTATGACTCGACCATTGGCGAACACTCTACTCATTAGTCCAATGATCTGGTTAAACCCGCTCATATAAGTAATACTAAATTTTAAAAAAATCACAAATTGTCTTCCTACAGTTCCAGTAGTAGTTTGATAACTAACTTAATAAAGTCAAACATTTTTAACTTAGAAAAATAATCTAGTTGTCTTGTCATGATATAGCAGCTGATTCTATTAAACAAGTAACATATGTTTGGTCTCTTAAAACAAAGCATAAAAATGAAAATATTGCGGCAATACTTCAGAGTTTTACATTAATTCATGAGGAAAAATTTATTCATGTGAAATATTCAAAATTATATATTTTCAAATAGACAACATTAAAACTGAACCCTAAGCAATATCTCTTTTAGTTCTTATGCTGAAAATATTTTTAAAATAAAGAGAAAAACTGGGAAATTTTTCTTTTTTTGAATTTGTTTGGTAAAAATACTAATATTAGTTTTAGGTCAGGGTCTTACTGGGCCAGTTGGAAACTCAATTTTTCATAAAAAATTATACTTTACAACCTTTTAATATATATATGTATATTTTCATATAATAGTTAAATGAAATTTTCCGGTTACCCTTTAATAGCTAAGTTAGATCTGTGGTAAACAATTTTATGCTGATGAAGAGCATTTTTTTATCATGAAAATATTTTAAAAAAACCCAGTAAAATGAAACAGGCAAATGTTTTTGAGAATACTTCAAGCTAATTTTACTTTGGCAAAAAGGTAGACGTATGAGGCACTCAGTAAGAATTGAACTCACTAACTACAATGCAATCCAAGTATAGGTACTTTTGAAGATCATTGGTCTTTGTTGGGGATTCCCTGCAGAGGTGTAATAAGATCATGCCTCCAATAAAGATCTTACTCTTCTGCAGGGGATACAGTCAGCATATGCTTAACCCCACTGACAGAGGGAGATTTGTACTCTGGAGTCGAGTCAAAATGAGCAACTGAAATTAAAAAGAAAGAAAGTAATGATTATTGACAATGCTCCATTTCAGAAATTCAGTATATTATTATAACTAAGGCTAATAGAAAATATCAATAAGCATATCAATATATCTGGTATTTTAAGTCAATAAAAAATAAGAATTGTTTCTGTTTAATGACTGTAGCCGATGGCTTTTTATTGCCTAACTCATAAGGCAGGTATCACATCAGGACATCAAAATATCAGGGATGTAAATATAAGTCTCACTGGAGGATTATTCTTCATTTCCTATCCAAGCTGCTAACCTTTGTAGAATCTAAGAGTTGCAATAATAAAACCCAACAAATCTGTATCCATGTATTAAGTATAAAAAAGTCAATATCTTTTTTAATTTTAGTGATTTTTATTCTTATATGAAAACTCCTGAGAAAATTATATATCTATCTATCTATCTATCTATCTATCTATATATATATATATATATATATATATATATATATATATATATATATATATAAGTAGTGTAGTTATGAGAGAATGCTTACTAATTAATTCTTGTCAGCCATCGTGACATGATATCAATGAGATACTTGTCATTAGGCGATGCGACAGAGAAAAGGGAGAGGTAATTTCCTGCCTTTCCCAAAAGGCATTAGTTCTCAGTGAACAAGTACAGCCTCAAATGAAGATGTCTCCAGGGTATGACAGTAAACTACATCTGGTAATGAGGCTCCCCCGTTTGAAGCTCTAAGAGTGTGTAGTCATCTCTTCGTTGCTATCGCAGATCCACTCTGACCCGGAATAGTTGTTAGTACTTGTTTGGGACCCACAAATAGATTTGTTTCAGATAACGTTTAAAATGATTTTGGCTTCTTTGTTTAATGGCATATCAACCTTCTTGGGTTATTTAATGCCAAAGCCATCTTTGTAGAGAAATAGAAGTGGTACTATTTAACCCACAGCTGAGGGAATAAGGAGGTTCACACTTTAATAGCGCGGCTGGAGATCGAACGCGCTTACAACGACGTTGTAGTCCAGAAAGTTTGCCATTACGCCACGAGGACTTACTTTTGCCAAATGATTTTGAAGTACATTAATACATTGGCTCTTGAAACATTTATATTTCAATTAGGTACGAAGTGTTTACTTGTTTAAAATGATTGTATACTTTACTAATACATTGGTATTTAAAACATTGATGTTACAATAGAATACTTGAAACTATATAATTGTCTACAAAATATTTGTATTAGGAATAGTGATTTAAAGCTATGATTTATTTCAAATGATGCTAAGGATTATTATTAGTTACTTGAAACCAGGTAATTGCTGGTTCCTCTATCCCCAACCCCACAAAAATGAAAAAAAAGATTGACAAATGCTGATAAGCCGTAAAGTTAATCAACAAAGAAAATCAAATCAAATCAAACTGCCTTAATTCATTCTCGGATTGTCAATATTCCATTTTCTGTGCCTTATAGCGCAATACTACTTGGCACATTCATATGTATGTATATGCAGGTATATATATATATATATATATATATATATATATATATATATATATATATATATATATACTTATATTTAGTACTGAAATTATATATTTATATTGATTATAGAAGAATATATCACTACAGCAATTAAGCATAGTTCTCTCCCCACAAAAAAACATTTATCATGTATTTGATAAAATTTCATAATCAAGTCCTACACTAATTTGGATTTATTCAATTACGATATATATATATATATATATATATGTATATATATATAATCTGAAATTGTATTTAATATTGAAATTAACTATAGAGCACCTCGTGAGAATCAAACTCACCTGTAAGCTAAAAAATTATTTAAATTGAACCATACACAACTGAACTCACTACTCTGTAACAACTGATCAAATCGTCTAGCTTGCTAACCGTTTCACGAGAACTCATTTATATATATATATATATATATATATATATATATATATATATATATATATGCAGCATTTTCTCTTTTAAACATGTTTGATTAAATAGGACAAATACTTTGTTTCTGCCTATTTTATAGTTGATCCGTTCAAATTTTCGAATGAGTCGTTTGACGTATGAATGGAATGAATCTAAAAAGACGCCATATTTTTCCCAAGTACTTTTGGCCCCAGTAGCAGTCATCTTCGGGGAACGAACTGAAATGACAAATAATGACGAGTTATATGCATTTATAGAAAGATTTGTACAAAGAACAAGTGGGAGAGAAATTTATGGAAGAAAAAGAGTTTACAGGGGTAAGAGGAAGAATTAGCGGGAACAGTACCATCTCTCAACACTACAAACACATTCGTGCCTCCTCGTACAAATACAGAAAAGTTCTAACTAAAAACACCTCCATATTACACACACACACATACCCCCCCCCAAAAAAAACCCCTCTCTTCTTGAAGCTTTCTGTACAACAATTAAGAAAACTTCCTTAAACAAGATCAACTTCGAATGTAGCAGCCTTGTTCTGATATGCTTTTAAGACTTACTTATATAGAGAGAAATAGTTGGATTCTTACCTTTCCCAAGAGTATGAGCTGTATATAAATAGCAAACAATCTCTTTCAGAATTTGAACTCGGGTAGCCAAATCCACTTCCTACGTTACGAGTGACTCCACGAAAGACACTCAGATAAAACATTACGATGGTACTATTTACCAACCCCTCCGCTCGGGCAGGATATGACACAAGGTTAATTTTTAAGCGGAGTTTAACAGGTTTGAATTCAGAGTTTTCCTTCTCCTAGACTAGTTGCCTAACCAAGGCTGAAGAACATTACGATGGTGCATAAACTGATATCCTCAAAAAATCACGATTCAGAATAGATTTAAACGTCTATGTATTCTATTTTCAAGTGCTCAGTTCACATAAGAATTGACGTTCTAAAAGTAACGATCGAAATATGAATATTCATGATGAGTCAATTTTGGAGGTTTCGACACCACTACCACTACACACACACACACACACACACACACACACACACACACACACACACACAAATACATAAAAACCCATACCTGTGTGCGTGTGTTCGGACATACACTAAATGCAAGAGCCGTGCTTAGCGTAACGATTATCGTTGTAGAGAATGGAATCGGTGACCCGAGTTCAGATCCTGAATGAAGTTGCATGCGTTTCTTTTCGTGCTAATGCCTTTGGGAAAAGCATAAATCCATCTGTTCTTCATCCCCGGCTATGGGTAAATAGTTGAGTAACCAATTTGAGAGAAGGAAAACTAGATTTATTTCACTTAAAATTGACCTTACGTCACATCCTGCCCATGGCGCAGGAATTCGGTATATATATACGTACACTAAATATGAGTTTTTTTCAAACTTTTCTAAGCCTCTTCCGGAACGAAGAACCATAAAAAACATCTTTGTTCTGGTAACACACTTGCACCTTTTATAGAACTAAAAAAACTCTGAATTAGTTTTTCCCGTTCTTTTTTCTGGGTGAGGCTTAGAACTTTTTTAAACGTCCCTTGTATATGATATATGTAGAAATATTCACATATGTGTGTGTGTGTGTGTGTGTGTGTGTATGCGCACAATAGACAAATATCATTGCTTACTATTATTTTAATAGTTTTAATCAAAAAGGAGATAAATGGCAGTTCTCTGAAATTAGCGGACAAAATCACGTCTCTCGGTAGCTGCGTCTCATCTACTGAAAGTGACATCAACATACGCCTAGCGCTGGCATGGACTGCTATCGATAGGTTATCGATCATATGGAAGTCTAAATAAATAAAACGTGATTTCTTCCAAGGAGCAGTTGTGTCAACTGTATGGATGCACCACATGGACGCTGATGAACCGTATTGAGAAAAAAACTAAGGAGCTGCACAAGAATGTTACGAGCTGTATTGAACAAATCCTGGAAGCAACATTCTACGAAACAAGAATTGTACAGCCACCTACCTCCTACTTAAAAAAAAACATCCAGGTAAAACGAACGAGATATGCGGGACACTGCTGGAGAAATAAGAACGAAATCATCACTAACATTCTCCTATGGACCCCTTCACTTAGACGAGCCAGTGTTGGACGACTAAGAAGAACATACCTACAACAGTTTTGTATGGACACAGAATGTAGACTAGAAGATGGATGATAGAGATGATTGGAGAGAGAGAGAGAGAGAGAGAGAGAGAGAGAGAGAGAGAGAGAGAGAGAGAGAGAAATCCGTGCCAGCTGCGCGACTGGACAATGATGACAATTGTTTATAATTCGTCTCAATGTCTTTAGGAAATAACAAAAAAATAAATAAATAAATAAATAAAATAACTATTTGTGGATCTGACATACGTTCAGTCGTTTTGGTGTATCATAGTTTTAGAAGTACGAATGAAGATTAAACTGGAGGTGCCTGTAGTACCTGGAAGTGCCCGTGGTGTAATGGTTATCGTCGTAGGAAATGGACACGATGACATGAGTTCAAACCCTGGACCAGGCTAATTGCATTTCACATAGCACTAATACCCTTGGGAAAGGTATGAATCCAATTATTCTCCCTTCAGCTATGGGTAAATAGTTATTCAGCCTTGGTGAGGCAACTAGTCTAGAAGAAGGAAAACTCTGAATTCAAACCTGTTAAACTCCGCTTAAAAATTGACCTGCCCGAGCGGAGGGGTTGGTAAATATGATGACGATTGAACTGGATCTTGTGTATATCTCCTTTAATCTATTTTTCTGTGCTAACGTTGATATCCAGAAACGAAAATTTTCAGAACTCAGAACGGCTGTATCTCAATTTTATGCTGGATGGGACGCATAAGAGACGAGCATGGTGAATCCGTATAAATCTGGTAATGAGCCCAGGCTGGACAGGAAATATAGGTACCCTTAACTCTCTTTATAATATCAATATTTTTACCAAAGAATATTGGGAGTAGTCTCCAATTTTCAGACAATGTAATCTACATTGAATATGATGATCATACGCACACCACATATACACATGGGTATATCAATGATTTATAATCTATTCTATTCAAATAAATATAGGTTTAACCTTCAAATTCCAAAGTTCTATCGAGAAAACTAAACCAATATTACTTTATTGTATATCAAAATTTATGTTTATGTGGTTTATCATGAGAATTGAAAAGGAATAATTATAATAAATAAATGCAAAATATTGATAAGAATTTAACAAAAAACTCAAAGGATAGCTGATATTAACTGTCTCCATGAGCAGATATTGAACATGCGAAAAGATGGGAATTGAGAAGTAGATATTCATTGTAACCCAGCGTACAAACTATTTACAATATATATATATATATATATATGTATATATATATATATATGTGTGTGTGTGTGTGTGTGTGTGTAATCAAGGCGAGCCAATAGAACAGAATCCTTTGATTCTCTCCCGCTATCCGACCCTATTGACCATCGCACTTGGTAAGTACCCTAGACAGCATTCAGTGATCTCACAGAACTGATGAATGTAAGTTTTTACTTTTTGGCTTACACTGGAGTACCCATTTATAGGTGTCTTTCGAAGAAAGTCACTTATGAGTCGGTCCTTCCTTTTCCAGCATTGCCCTGGATGCATTGCTCGCCTTTCTTGGATGATTTGCAGGATGGGAGATAAGTGTCCGTACACCTACTGTTTCGCAGGGTACTGCATCCTGGATTTGTTCAAAACAGTATCCAGCATCCTTGTGTTGTTCCCATCAAGCTTATCTGCATGCGTGTCGTAAGAGTCCAAGTGGTGCAACCATTCAAAAGTACTGACATAGCTAATGCTATCACCTGACGATGTTTACATTTCAAGACTGACAGATTTATGAATGCATGTAATTTAGATTTGAACTCTATGTTAATGACTTAAATATCAAAATCGTAGGGTTTTAAAATATTTTCAAATGTGTAAGTAATATACAGAATATTTAAAAATGTTAACATTTTAATGGGAGTTTTTTTTTATAATTGTATGATTTTAAAGTGTCTACCTAATTACCATTCCCAGGTGGTCTCTGCGATATCAGTTGTACTTTTCTAATAGAGATACTCCTATATAAATATTAACACGGTTTTTTTCCAATAATCGGTTGACATGTAGAGACTGTTTGAAATTACACGATAAAGATGCTCCCATAAAAGTGTTAACATTTTTTAAACGCCCCTCCCATCTATATATATATATATATATATATATAGAGAGAGAGAGAGAGAGGGGCATTGGTTAATTGTGTTTTACGGCATATCAACCCTTGTCGGTTATTAAATGCCAAATCCTGTTTATACGTATATATTAAATATATATGATTTGTAAATGAATTGTTTGTTGGTAACAACTTTTAAACGAGCAAGCACGCAGTTAAATAATTTCAAGCCTTGCTATTGAACGCTAGTTTTATTTGCATACGGTTAAATGGTTCCAAGTATTGCTATTTAACACAAATAATTCTATTCAATGTTACACAATTAAATGAATCCAAGTTTAGAAAATGATTACATATTTCTATTTGACCTCGTAGATGAGGCCCTAACAGGTATTACCACTGGGTCAGAGAGGACCTGTAAGAAATGATAATGAAGGAGTACTCCACATTCCTTAAAGCTCCAGAACTGGAGCTTCACCATCAGATGGTTTAGTGTGATATCCAGGATACTCATTGGGGAGTACTTACTCCTTTGCAGAGTTGCTGTCGGTGTATTCTTCAGCCCCAGCCGACTGAGATACATATAGTGGTGTGCCAATATATATGTCAGTGTTTTTCTTTTCCTATATTTTATTCAAATCAGCATTCTTCTTTTGTCTTTCTCTGTTTTTCAGTTTTCTCACTCTGATATTTTTGATAGCAACTCTTTTTTGTCAATCAAGTGACCCGTCTGTTAGCAAACTGTTTCCTCTCTATTGTTACTGCTTCCTGGCCTTTTCTCGTTAGTAGCTACGTCAAACAAAAAAACAAAAAAACAAAAAAAAAACAACAATGGTTGACAAACGAACAATGAATAAAACGATGTTCTTCTTCTTCTTCTTCTTCTTCTTCTTCTTCTTCTTCTTCTTCTTCTTCTTCTTCTTGTGATTCATTTCAGTTTACAGTCAAAGATGTTAACTACTTCTACTACTAAAACCACCACCATTATCGTTCGCACTATCTCTTCTTCCTTTATCTTCATTGCCTGCGTTTCTATTGCCGTCATTAATACCTCGACCTTCATTATCATGTCTGACCTCATCACTACTATCCCACTCATCATCATCATCATTTTGACCATCACCTTGACTGCCTTCCATAATGCCACTTATCGTTACAATCATCACGATAACATCTTGGTACATCATTATCAGCATCGTTAAGAACCATTTCATCTCTATCATTATCCTCATCATAATCATCATCATTATCATTTAAAACGTATCATTTATGTGGTTTATAATGGCGATATCCACTGACGAAAAACTTTGAATAATGACACAATAGATTCGTCATTCAAAGTTTGTCTCTTCTATCCACATCATGACTAAAGTTCAAGCCAGTCGTTTTTAACATATGTTGCCTAATTTCACGATGAAACTACAATAGATAATTGTTGTAACAGCCATATTTAATCATGTGCGCACGTTAAGTTCTACCGGATCATTTGTTTTTTGATCATCGTAAGACTATTGGGGCGCTCGTAGAGTAGCAGTTATCACCGCAGAAAGTAGACTCATTCACCCGTATTCGATTCCTCGACATGGCTGTTAGCATTTCACATAACACTTATACCACCGGGAAAATTATGAATCCAGCTATTGTTCCTTCAGCTAAGGGTAAATAGTAGGGTAGATATGACTCTTTAACCTTAGCATGGCAACCAGTCTAAGAGAAAGAAAACTCTGAATTCACACTAGACCTGGAGTGGGCTGGGCTTCCCCAGGCTATTCCTACGGGAATAGCGCCACTATGATCAAACCTGGTTAATGGGATAAGTCTTTTTAAGGCTATTGTCAGAGATTAGTTTTTAAGACTATAGTCAGAGATTAGTTTAAGAGTTATTTTAAGAATTAAAATGATTAAATCCTTGAAATAGTGTCACCTAAAATAACGCAGAAATCTGAAAAGAAATTCAAAAGAAAATCTTTTCAATTAAGCTTTAAAAATCATCAATACAGTTTCAATAATATCTACCCATTTTCATTACAAATTCGTCATAATGCGGTGTAATGTCTAAAGTGATTGACTACGAGTCCGAAGTAAGCGGGTTCGATCTCCAGTCGTACTATTACATTCACTTTCGGACTAATACTCTTTGGAAAGGTATAAATTTCCTTTTACCCTCCAGCTATGGTTAAATAGTATCACAACTGTTCTTTTACAAGGATAAATTTGGCATTAAATAAAGCAAGAACTTTGATATGCCATTAAAGAAGGAAACCAAACCATTATAACAACACTTAACACCCTTGAGGGTACTGCAATAACAAGAATCTACTGTATAATTTTACAAGGTTTATATCCATACCCGTAATCAGAGCTTTACTGTCAGAATTGTCAGGAATATAAAAAGACAAAACAAAACCTAAAATTGATATCAATAAAGAAACACACATTGATCACTCCACGAAAAATCTGCAGTAATTCTTACAATCGTTGCAAGAAGACGAACGTTCACTCGAAACCTGAAGATGGTTGTAAGTAAAAGTAGAAAGATTAATGAATGAGAATAATGAAAAGAAACCCGAAACCAAATATGAATCCATAATTTCCAGCAGACATAATCGTTTATACCCCACTGATAACTGTCTCTTCGAATTCGATTATGGTAATCGCATGACAACAATTGTAGTAATCCCATAATATCAAGTAATACTTGTACCTGAAGCTTTTTATAGTGATAAAAGACCGTAGAGTTTATCCCTTCCACTCACTAAGCTTCAATAACATGTATCCAAAAAGAAAAACTAGTCTTCTTCATTGGATGTTATTGAAAACGCAGGTTTTACATTAGCCAAAAAGCCAGCGGTCTACCACTCCCCGTTTTATACCTGGGTGTCTTTCTTTTAAATGGATAATTTATCAAAATCTTGGTATTCATCATGGTATGGGTGTGTTAGATTGCTGTGGATCATAAAAAGGGTTCATACACTTTTTAACAGGTCTTGCTTTTCATCCTTCTGTGTGTCTCACTACCCTTGACATCATGTAAGTCTGGTAGAGGAACCATGTGACCAATGATTAAACCGATCACATGACCATACGGCAAGAATATGTGTGTGTATGTGTGTGTGTGTGTCTGAAAAATCTATATTCATTGTGTACGTTATCTCCTGCATTTCTATTCACATTTTTTAAAATGATATTATTGCTGCAGGGTGCGGAAGCAAAACGGAATCATTTTTAAAAGTTTTTTTACTCTGATTTGTTCAATTTTGTAAAAAAATCCGACAAATCTAAATTTTCATGATTAGCTCTATTATTCAAGCACCTTTTCATTAAAATATGCGTGAGCAAGAAAAGAATCGACAAAGTATCTATGATATGCTAAACGCCGGAACCAAGCCAAAAAAAAAAAAAAAAAAAAAAAATTCCGAAATAATTTGAGCTTCTTTGTCTAGCGTATACAAAGCAAAGAACTTTTTTTTTTTTTTTTTTTCAGAAAAAGAGCTTTTTAAGGAAAAGGGGAGTGGAGGATTGAACAAAAAATGAAAAGAAGGCTTTTTAACAGCTCTTGCCCCTGCAATTAAGAAGGACCCCACAATGTCATTAAGAAAGCACGCTAATAAATTGAAAGTCCACGAAAAAACATAGAACAGCAACTAAACAAGGTTTAAAACTGAAATCGTTTGCCAGAAGTCTCCGACATTTTTGAGTATGAAGCTGAAAGAAAAAATGCTCACGTGGTGTAAAAAAAAAAAAAATATTTTCAGGAAAATTTTTCTCAAATTTATGGCCTCCATCTGGCCCAGGTCTTAACCCTCTTGATTACACTATATGGGCCTTTTTAGAAAACAACACAAATGCAACTTCCTATCCTAATATTGGTTCGCTTAAGATTGCTATTGAGGAGGAATGGAATAAAATGTCAGAAGAATTTATTTTGAAGGCATGCAAATCGTTTCTAAAGCGTGTTAATACAATAACTGAAAAAAAAAATGGCGGTCATATTGAGTAAATTTACTGTTTTGTGTCTATCTTCTTATTTTGTTGTTTATTTTTTTAAAATTAGAATTAATCTTGTTTTAATAGAGTCGTTTAATATTATACTAGAATATTCCTAATTTTGCTTTCGCACCCTGTATATTGGCTCAATATTTTTGTATTGAGCATAATTTCATTTACTACTGTTCACACTAACGTTTTAGTTTTTACCTATTTTTTTAAACGAACATTTTGTTAAAGTAAAATACCCCCGCACATATGAGAATGTTAATGAGTGTGTGTGTGTGTGTGTGTGTGTGCACACGCGCGTATTCGCTCTACCACTAAGATATACCTGAGTATTGTCGGTAGGGTTTAGAATGTTGAAGGTTTATTATATACTACCAAAAAGGTGTGTCCTGGGTAGAATCCTAAACTGCATCTGATTGTGAGGTTCCAGTTCTGGAGATCTAGGAGTGGGCAAACATCCCTTTTATTTCCATTACGCCCAGTTTCTCTCTGAGCCAGAACGGTAGTTACCTATTTTCTCGTTCTCCAATGATACTTGCATCGGAAAAATTAGGTCTAAAAATGTTTGGCTTCGGGTTACCCTTACAGCGCTTTTAATCGGGATTATCTACACAACACAAAATGTTTTGTTTCAGACAATTTGAAAAAAGAAATTCTTTCTCTTAGCAAATGATATCATAACCGATTAGTCAGCTTTGAACGCCAGTGCACTTATCCACTCGAATCACTTACATTTTCTAACAAATAACTAATAATGTCCATAAAGTCTCTTTATAATTATAAAAAAAAACATTAGAAAAACTTATGAACAGACAATGTGGGACTTGTTACCAAATGAGGAGGAAATATTGAATTTTTTAAAAAACTAATTTAATCTTTATAAGGGAGTGACGTTAGTTCTCTTCCATTCTTAGTTCTGTAGTTTCGCTGAGTCTGCGTTTCCGATTCTGTTTCAATAAACTAAGGCACACCTTGAACCTTTTCTCGTGGTGTGGCCATTTTTTAGGGGTTCGTTTCATCAACCAGAAATACGCAATTGCAATGTGATTAAAAACTTGGATAAATACCGAGTAAATAAAACCAGCTTATTGGTCTTGTGGATAGAGTGTTCGCCAATGGCCCGGGAGACCTAGGTTCAATCCCAGGTCGCGTCATACCAAAGACTTTAGAAATGGTACTTGATACCTCCTTGTTTAATGCTCAGCAATATAAGATACGTATCAAGGGTAAAGTGGAGCAACCCAGGGAAAGGGGTAGCGCCCTCCCCTACATCTCGGTGTAGTAGCTATTGAAAAGGGAGCCTTCTAGTCGCCCTCGACTACGGTCGCCAACTTTACTTACTTTACATTAAACAAATCTCATCATTTACCTTTGTAATATATTTTTTAGATTGTCAAGAGACTTTAGGGACGCCCTGTATATTGATCCTATCTATTACCGAAATGCATAAAAAATAACACATCATAGCGAGATTATTGTTGCCGCAATATCGTTAAAATACTCCAACTTAGAAGATAAAACAATGTCAAAATCAATTTGCAACGCAATAACAGTGTAGGATCATTGTTTATGTTAAACTCAATTATTATAATTTCAAAAATGAGATATATCTTGAATGCTGATATATTGAGAATTTCCCTTTATTCTTAAACAATTATAATATAATTTGTATAAACTGTGTGAAACGAGGCATCGACTTAATTGCCACTGAATGCGGCTTTTAGGCGAGAATTGATATATTGTCAAATCAGTTTTACTTCTGAAAACTAAAACTCAAAGAAATGGCAGAAATTCAAATTTTCTATTGATGGTTGTCTTAAAGATGTCTCACACAGTCAAACGGTCAACACAACCTTCTCCGAAAATTGGAATGTAAACAAGATTAATCTTAACCCATCAACACTTGAAGCATCATTCTCTAGAGATGACGAAGTTGTTCTTAGAATTTAATAACAACTGACCGTATTATTTGGACCAAGAACTTACGCAGGTATATCTTATGGCTGATTGATTGATTGATTGATTTTAACATATCAACCCAAACAGGCTTATTTTATGCACAGTTAGAGGATCGCATCCATTGTACTTTCATATTTAAATTTTTTCCGTATTTGTTTCTTAAGAGACGTTTATTTTTTACAAACGGTCCTATCGAATACGAATAATTTTTAAACGAATCTATTTGACCCATTGATGGGACCCTAACAGGTACTACGACTGAGGGTCAGAGTGAACATGGTAAATTTACACTCCTCAGATCTCCAGAACCAGAGCCTTATCATCAGATGCAGTTTAGTATCATATCCAGGAGACCCTGTTTTGGAGGGAAGTTTTATTCTTCAGCAGGGAATACAGTCAGTGTATTCTAAGCCTCGCCAACAAGCCAATATATCGATAAGGATTTCATTAAAAGAATCTGTGTGTTTATAGTGATTATAATAAACCAAGCAACCCCCCCAAACCCCAAAAAACCCAAACAAACCAAAAAACAAACAAACAAAAAAAAAAACGGAATGACGTCATAGGAATAAGGCTAATGGTCACTAACCAGTACAGAACCTGATTGGTTGAAATTATGGGTAGTTTCAACCGATTTTTGAATCGTGAAGAGAAAAAATATCTAATACGCAAATGCGTAATAGAGTTTACGTTGTTTTGGACGAAAGTATTAGTTTTATCCACATTGCTTTTGAGATCAAAGACTTGAGAGGTAGCATTAACTTCGACCCACTGATTCAATGAAAACAATGCTTAACCTAATTTTCGCTCGTAACAAATAAACATAAATAAATTAATTAAATTTTCAATTCATTAAATTTTCAAAATAAAAAATCTTAACAATTGCTGAATTTCCTTTATAGGTACAGGCAGTGATTTAAAAGCTGAAATTGTTATCTGTTTTAGAACATAAAATGATTTCATTTGAATAACTGAGAAATTTAATGATAAAAGGTATCATTAAAGAAACACCTTTTTATAAAGATCACAAAAGACCAGAGTGAAAAAGCGGTTATTTCTTACAAGCTAATTTTTTGAAAGCAGAACATTCAAATTAGTTATCTTCACTTAATAAAAAACCATAAATTTGGCTACGATAGAAGAGACATTTTGCTATAAATGGTAAGTATTTTCAAAAATTATTCGTGTCACTGATTTATTTTGACTCATGTCAACCCGTCTCGGGTTATTTCATGCCTAGAGGTTAAACATTCGGGTTCATTGTTCATTTATATTTATATTTTTCTGATACAGTTATTTGACACTTAGATAGGACTCTAATGTGTACTAGCACTCCGGATTAGAGTGGATCATGGAGTAAAGGCAATAGAGGGGTACTCCACATTCCCCAGTACTTCAGGATGGAAGTTTATTCATCTAACGCTGTTTAGTGTCCCACTTAAGACACTCCATTTTCGGAGGGGGATACTACCCCTCAGCAGGGGAAAAGACTTAGCGTATTCTAAGCTCCACCGACAAAGCGATAATTTCAAAAGTGACCACAACTTACTGATGACGTAACAATTTTACGTAACACACACACACACACACACACACACACACACACACACACACACACACACACACACACACGACTGATACGAGGATCATTAAATAAGTTTCCAGACTTTTTTCGTATGAGCATTTTATTGATAGTACACACATGAAACTCTAGTCCCCTTTGAAGTAATCTCCTTCAGCTGCAATGCACTTGTTGTGTCGTTCTAACAACTTCTGGAAGGCCCCATGGAAGTCCTCTTGACCTTCATCACAGCCTCTTTCATCTACTCAATTGTCTCATAACGACAGCCTCTGAGCTTAGGGAATAACCAAAAGCCACAGGGAGCAAGGTCTGGACTATAGGGAGGGTGAGGAACTGTCTTGATGCCCATCTTGGTTAAGGAGGGAGTTGTGAACTGGTGCATTGTCCGGCTGGAAATGCCACTGACCTGATTTGAAGAATACTGGCCTCTTCTGACGGAACCTCTTCCTGAACTCCCTTAAAACATCAACGTAGTAACGCTAACCCTAACCCTTTCGCCAATCAATTCTGGTGTATTGACTTCCTTACTCCTCCCACACCTCTCATCATCCCTCATAGACTCCCTGCCTTTCTTGAATCTCTTATGCCACTCAAACCTGATGCTCGATTCATGCAAGATGCTCAAAAAGCACAGTGAAGCATTCCATACGTTTCTGTGGCTTTTTTCCAAGTTTAAAACAGAATTTTATTGCATATTGTTCTTCAAAAGTGTCCTCACGTCCAGATTGCATTTTTGAAATTCACCAGCTGTGACAATCAGGCTTTAGTATTCCAATTGCTGCTGTAGGTGTTGATTTGAAGCTGAAATCATAAAAATTGGTCAGTCACCTCATAAGATGTATGGCAATAACATAGTGAATTTTCAAGAGTTTACTACAATTTTAATTGCCTTTACAAAAAAAGTCTGGAAACTTATTGAATGCACCACGTATATATAAGCAGTTATAATTTAAACGAATACATAAGGTGAAAATAAACTACACCCCTCTAACTTTTATGTAAGAAGTAAGTAAGTTGGCGACCATAGTCGCGGGCGACCAGAAGGCTCCCTTTTCAATAGATACTATACCGAGGTGTAGGGGAGAGCGCTACTCCTTTCCCTGGATTGCTCCACTTTACCCTTGATACGTACCTTATATTGCTGAGTGTTAAGAACCATTTTTAAAGTCTTTGGTATGACGCGACCTGTAATTGAACCCAGGTCTCCCGGACCATTGGCAAACACTACCGACTTGGCCAATAAGCTGGTTGAACTTTTATGTAATATGCACGAATTCTTAACATCAGAAGTTCTTATAATTAATTCTAATAAACATTTACTTTTATATATAATATTTAGTTGTTTTTTCTTTCTTTTTTTTCCGTAACTCATTCGTATTGTCAATCTACGACAACGAGGAGCAAGTGCTAGTCGGAATGAATACAGGTAGGACTCTCGGTGAGATTCAAAGTCACGTCCCCTTTTTGCTCCAGGAAGCTTAGTTAATTGTACTAGATACTCTACCAACTGAATCAGTAATTCTACCAGAAAAATATCCTTCGTAAATGTGGTAAACAAAGATCAAGTGACTTTTTCAAATTACTGTCTTACAATAAGCAAAAGTTATTTCAAGTTCGTTTCTTTCAATATGGTAGCAATTACAATGGTTACTGTAAAACCTTCAGTCATTCTCGTTCAATCCCTATTTTACTACCAGACGTAAACTGTTTTAATGTGCAAATGCCACAGTTTATGGCGTGGAATTGTCTGTCCTGTATCGTATTGATACAAATAAATTAGGTCTTATTCTTTCTTCCTTTGGCAATTTTATGTGATTAAACAAGAAATGTGAGATCATTAATTTTTGGAAAGATTGCTTTATGTTTAAGACCGGCTTGGATTGGACACAGCGACGAAAAAAAATTGACCACAAAGAAAATTGTTAAATGGGTTAATTACTAAGAAAAGACGAAATTATTTTTTTATTTTGTATTTATAACATAGAACCGGTATTACGGTTTAAGTCGAAACCTTTAAGCATCGAAGTTAAGCAATATGCTGTATTACAAAATATAATGGGGATGGCAGTTTTCTCTTGTTTAATGACAAATTTTTCAATTTAATCGTCGACTGTTCACGGTGGGCAAAGTTGGTCGTTTTGTGGATATTTGGACTGAACATTGCTAATTTGTAAAAAAAAAATAAATGAACAAATAGATAGAATAAGATAAATAGAATAAGATAAATAGAAGATAAACCAAAATAGAAGAGGCACATGTTTACCGACTAGAATTTTTTTTAATGGCCTCTAAATAGCTCTATGTTGAAAAGAATTTAATATTAGACTTTTGATTCACACGAAAAAGCGTCAAAAATCAAAAAATGCCATCACAAGGTTAATTGGTAATATGAAACACACACCACTCACTTTCAATATTCAACGTGTAATATTGACCAAAATTCAGAGATACACTCTTTCATCCCTTTTAACGATTATTTTTAATAAGATGTTATAACCATGTTTTTATGAATGTCTTAAAATAGCATAAAGTTTTTTGAAAAGAAATGTTTCATTCGAAAAGATATGAAAAATAGAAAAAAACAAAATCCAACTGTGGAGGATTGATTTGAGGTAAAAAGAGTATATGCCAAGTGTTCCGTTTGTACTCGATTAAAGCCACAATTTTACGCTTTCAGAACGCTTCATCTTATCAAAGACATGCCGCCCATGGAATGAATGAGCATAGAATTCAAATGACCTTCTGCTTTCTACTGCCAGGAATCGCTACTTACTAACAATAGTAGACGACCATTCCTGCTTCCTCTTTGTCTTCCTTGCCCTGTCGGCTGGAGCAGTAGAATACACCGACCGCACCTCTGCAAAGGGATAAGATCCCCTCAACGAGTGTCCCGGATATAACACTAAACAATTCGATGATAAGGTTCCAGTAATCCTGGAGCTTTGGGGAATGCGGAGCACTCCTTCATTGTCATTGCTCCTAGGTCTATTCTGGCCTGGAGTGGTAACACCCGATAGGGTCTTTTCAATGGGTCAAATAGAACTAAAATGCGTACTTATGCTAAACTGAATTGTTTGAAATGGAACCGTTTTTGAGATTGAAACTGTACTTATCCTAAACTGAATTGTTTAATATAGAACTGTTTTGGCGTTTAACTGTGTGTAAACAAAATCTATACTTATACTAAACTAAATTGGTTGAATTAGAACTGTTTGACTTAACTGAATAGCTTGAAATAGAAATGTTTTTGACAATTAAACTGTGTACTCGTGCTAAACTGAATTGTTTGAAATAGAACTGATTATTCGTATAAAAATGGATTTGGTATTAAATAACCTACAAAGGTTGATATGCCATAAAACCCAACCAACTAACCATACCAACGGAACCGGTTATCCAATGTCTAAACTGTAGAATATTGGTTAACTCAAGTAGAGTGTGTACAAAACCAACCTCTGAGTAATTTGGTTGAGAATAAGTAGATGAATGGACACCACTCACGCAAATGTGTTGGATAGGTCCATTTTTGTAAAGTGAGCCAATCCACATGCTGCTCCACATGCTGCTCATGCACTCTTCAATAAAAGAGGTGAGCTTTAGCTGGCTACCTTTTGCAAGGAGGCAGCCATGTTACTTTTGGCTTGTAAAGGTGTGTGCTGTTTATTGTTGTTCTATATAAACCAACAATTTGTGCTGTTCGGAATGCCTGCATATGTTTACTCCAACCGGGGGCCTTCCTTCTTATCTAAACAACTAAGGTAATACCTGACAAAATGAAGTATTGCAGAAAATCGAATCCCTTATAACCTGCGAGGGAATGAACAGTGTGAACGGCATCACTTGGAAAAATATCACACTGGCCTTAGCGCCCAAGAGACTCCTGGAATCCCAATGGGAACAAGTTTTTTCCTGAGGTATTACACTCGATCAGGTCTTTTATGTACACAGCTACATATGTCACACTACGCGAAAGACTTTTCGCGTTCCAACGCTGATTTCTCAGTGGCCATTTAATACCGAGTTGGCTATCTGTACCAGGACCAGTTTTACTACGCCGCCATGTTTGTGCCTGTAAATATGATCCCCTAGTCGAACAAGTGGATTTGCTCGAAACAAATCCCCAATATACCCATATATAATACACAGATGAACGTGAATCGACAGTTTCAGTGCGTGACTGTACCCCGATCGGCTACGTGTCACAAAGTGTTAAACCACCAAAGACAAGTTCAGTTGTTTCAGTTATGGGTCTGCTTAATAAGAAAAATTCAGAGATCACTGGCCATCAAAACGTAACTGATGGAACCGACATCCCAGAAACTAGGTGTGTCCATTCTAAGAAATCCGACGACCCTCACCCACTTCAGAAGTGTCATCACCAAGCGAACGCACCACTCAAGTACCTGTCATCCCGAACCCTCTGATACGATCCCGTAAGAGAACACCGAAAAACCATTCGTTATCGCGAATTTTTAAGAAGGTGTAGATGTTGTATTCTAAACCCTCATTCCTCTCGTCTAGCTTCTCTACTTAAACTTATCTCCATTTTGTCTTCCTACTGATAATCTCTCTTGGTTGTCGCTTTCCTGGGTTGTAAAATATCATCTTTTTCGTTATTCATGCTTTCGAATAGATCCTACGTTTTCGTCTTATTCAGATGTTTTCCAAATAACCGAGGTATAACAAAATGAAATTACTCTAAAGAGATAGCATGTAGGTCCTTGTTATATAGATATATATATATATATATATATATATATATATATATAAATATAATTAACTTTTATAACTATTTTATATTTCTGATGGTGTGAAAAAACCCAAATGATACAATTTGCAAAAAAAAAAAGAAAGATATCGCACAAACTGACTCTGTAGGAATATATATATATATATATATATATACATATAGTAAAGTTGTCGATCTTCGTCAAAGGCGACTCGAAGGCTCCCTTTTCAATAGCTACTACACCGAGGTGTAGGGGAGGGCGCAACTCCATTCCCTGGATTTCTTCACTTTACCCTTGATCCACACCTTATAGTGCTGAGTGCTAAGCAAGGCGGTATCAAGTACCATTCTTTGAGTCTTTGATATGACTCGACCTAGGATTGAACCCCGGTCTCTGGGACCATTGTAACACTCTACTCATTAGGTCAATGGTCCAGTTATATATATATATATATATATATATATATATGTATGTGTGTGTGTGTGTGGTCTTACGTCGGTGTTTTCTGGATATTTCAAGATGTACGGAAAATGATACAGTGGTTCGTAACTACCCCACCATAAAAAGGCATTTTTGTGGGATGTTATCTGGTTATAAAAAATAAAGTTTTACTGAAATAGTCATAAGACTATATTACTAAACCTCCTGAAGCTTTGGGGAATGTAAAATACCTCTTCATTACCAAGCCCACTCTGACAGGAGTGGTAACACCTGATGGGTCAAATAGAACTGTTTGATCATTTAACTGTGTGTAAACAAATGACTGGTGTTTAATTGAATTGTTATTGATGCATAACAATAATTGGAATCATTTAACTGTGTGCAGATAAAATTATTAGTGTGGAATACTTGAAACCGTTTACTTGTATGCAAAATGGAATTATTGGCATTACATAACAGTTCTTGGAACCATTTGACGGTGTGCAAATGAATGAATAATGTTGAATAATTAGTGTTAAATACTAATACATGAAACCACTTCACTGTGTACAAACACATGATTAATATTAAATAGAAATATTTGTGTTAGATCGCAATAATTGAAACCATCTGCTTAGAAACAATAGCAATATTTGTGTGTAAAACAATGTTCAAACTCATTTAAAAACCAAATTACCAATAAATTATTCACTCACAAATGATATATGTGTAACCATTTAACTGTGTGCAAACAAATGAATGACTGTTAAAGTAAATTGTTTGTGTTATATAGAAATACGAGGATCATTAAATAAGTTTCCAGACTTTTTTCGTGTGGGCACTTTTATTGATAGTACACACATGAAACTCTAGTCCCCTTCGAAGTAATCTCCTCCGGCTGCAATGCACTTGTACCGTTCCAAACATTTCTGGAAGACCCCATGGAAGTCCTCTTGTGTGGGCGTGCCAATGACCTTCGTCACAGCCTCTTTCATCTCCTCAATTGTCTCATAACGACAACTTCTGAGCTTAGGGAATAACCAAAAGTCACAGGGAGCAAGGTCTGGGCTATAGGGAGGCTGGGGAACTGTCTTGATGCCTATCTGCGACAAGGATGGAGTTGTGGACTGGTGCATTGTCCTGGTGGAAATGCCACCGAGCCGATTTGAAAAGTGCTGGCCTCTTCCGGCGGAACCTCTTCCTGAACTCCCTTAAAACCTCAACATAGTAACCCTAACCCTAACCCTTTGGCCAATCAACTGTGGTGTATTGACTTCCTTACTATTCATACACCTCTCATCATCCCTCACAGACTCCGTGCCTTCCTTGAATCTCTTATGCCACTCAAAAACTGATGCTCAATTCATGTCAGATGATCCCAAAGCAGTCTGAAGCATTCCATACGCTTCTGTGGCATTTTCTTCCAAGTTTAAAACAGAATTTTATTGCATATCGTTCTTCCCAAGTGTCCTCACGTCCAGATTGCATTTTTGAAATTTACCAGGTTTTAGTAGGGTGTATTCCAATTGCTGCTGCTGCTGTTGATTTGAAGCTGAAATCATAAAAATTGGTCAGTCATCTCATAAGATGTATAGCAATAACATAGTGAATTTTCAAGAGCCTACGACAATTCTAGATTCCTGTACAAAAAAAAAAAAAAAAGGCTGGAAACGTATTGAATGCACCACGTACTTAAAATCATTTGACTGTGTTCAAACAAATAATTTAAATAAATTATTCGAGTTAGAAATACTTGAAACCATTTAACTGTGAGAAAAAGAATGAGCTCGGTCTCGTGTAAACATGTTATCTGCAAAATGTTTACAAATCATATATATCTAATATATAAGTACGAACACTCTACCCATTATGCTAATAATATATATGTATAAAGAGGATTTGGCATTAAATAACCTATCAGAGTTGATATGCAATAAAGCCCAACCAAACAGAATGTAACTCAAGATGGACACAAACTTTTTTCGTCGAAGAAATATCGTAAATTATGACGTATAAATCGACATTTTAAGTTTGAAAAAAATCTCTACTAAACATGAGGTTGACTTATTTGGCTGGACTAAAATCCAAACCTTTATCTCTGGTTGACCTCTCAGTAGAAATGGGTTGGATTTTAATCCTGCTATATAAGTCGACTCCTAGTTTTGTAGAAATTTTTCGCAGGCTGAGAAGGTTGACAATTTCCAGTATATTGACGTGTCACGGGAGAAAGAATTTATTTACCGAAAAATAATATCAATAAAAGATTGAGTACTTTTTTTTAGGTAAAATCCTAAATAGGAATAATCTATAATTTTTTTCTTTATTGTTATATACGTGGTGCATTCAACAATTTTCCAGACTTTTTTTGCACAGGCATTTAGAATTGTCGGAGACTCTTGAAAATTCACTATGTTATTGCTATACATCTTATGAGATGACTGACCAATTTTTATTATTTCAGCTTCAAATCAACAGCTACAGCAGCAATTGGAATACACCCTACTAAAACCTGATTGTCACAGCTGGTGAATTTCAAAAATTCAATTCAAGTTTGAGTGGCATAAGAGATTCAAGGAAGGCAGGGAGTCTGTGAGGGATGATGAGAGGTGTGGGAGGAGTAAGGAAGTCAATACACCAGAGATGATTGGCCAGAGGGTTAGGGTTAGGATTACTATGTTGAGGTTTTAAGGGAGTTCAGGAAGAGATTCCTAGGGAAGAGGCCAGTACTCTTCAAGTGGGGTCAGTGGCATTTCCACCAGGACAATGCACCAGTCCACAACTCCACCCTTGTCACAGACTATTTGACTAAGATGGGCATCAAGACAGTTCCTCAGCCTCTCTATAGTTCAGACCTTGCTCCCTGTGACTTTTGGTTATTCCCTAAGCTCAGAGGCTGTCGTTATGAGACAATTGAGGAGATAAAAGTGGTTGTGACGAAGGTCATTGACATGCTTACACAAGAGGACTTCCATGTGGCCTTCCAGAAGTTGTTGGAACGGTACAAGTGCATTGCAGCTGGAGGAGATTACTTCGAAGGGGACCAGAGTTTCATGTGTGTACAATCAATAAAAGTGCCCATACGAAAAAAGTCTGGAAACTTATTTAATGATCCTCGTATCTTCGTCTACTTTAAAGTATTTTAAGCTTCTGTGGATTATGGCACTTATTTTACTGTATATGTATTTTTAATTGGAATTCTGGTGTAAAAGCCATTATGTAATTGATAATAAGCGCTTGACAACTCAGTAGCCTTGTAACAGATTAAGTTAAACTTGGTAAATATCTACTTACTGACTGTTTTAAAAAAACATTTTAAAAACAATTCGCAAAATAAAAGTAGAAGTTAAAAATTTTACATTAAATTAATGCATAAGTAATTTATGCATAAATCTACTGAAGAAAAGATTTCATTATTATTTCCAAAAAGAAGAGCCAATTTTTTCCAAATATATTGATGAGGTATAAATCTTGAAAAGGCGGGTTGACCGACTGCTATGTGCAAGACGTGGGATTCTAAATTCTCGTGAGTTGACTTTTCTTTAATGATTATTCGATTGAAAGACACGTGAACGACTAATTTCTAAATCTGAAATCATATCACTGAAAACAAAAACAAACAAAAAATCTGTTTTCAAAAGAATAAAGGAAGAAGAAAATAGACTCGCGTCTGATTTTTATCTTTTATACGATCCAACAACTAACCAAAAGTCGATTCATCTACACATTCGGCAAGAAGCAGATTAATCTTTCTGGTCGCCAAAGGAACAGTTTGGTTTAGGTTTCTTTATTTAATTGCATTTCACTCTTGTAGGTTATTTAATGCCAAAGCCATACTTGTTGTAAGATAGTAGTGGTACTATCTCTCTCTTAGTTAATGGTGGGGTCACACATTTCCCAACGATATTAGCCCGAAAGTGAACGTAATAGCACGACTGGAGTTCGAACTCACTTATTTCGAAGCTACGGTCCAGCACTTTAGCTATTACCCCACGAAGATGTCATCAACGACAGACGTTTAAAATATATTACTGCTCTGAAGAGCAGTCGGTGTATTCTAATGCTGTAGTCAACTGGACCAAGGTTATAATGTGGTGGAGGGGTGACTGATATTATATTGTGGTGGAGGTGTGAATGATATATAATGGTGGAGGTGTGAATGAGATTATATTGTGGTGGTGGGGTGACTGATATTATATTGTAGTGGAGAGGTGACGGAGATTATATCATGTTGGAGGGGGGGACTGATACTATATTGTGGTGGAGGGGTGACTGAGATTATATTGTAGAGCGGGGTGACTGATATTATATTATGGTGGAGAGGTGACTGAGATTCTGGAAAATTAACTTAGCAAAAAAAAAAAAAAAAAAAAAAAAACATGGAGAAATTTTGTTTTTTCTGGTTTATAGCGTGAGAAGGGGTAGATTTAACAACTGATATAGACGTGGAGGGTGTACTTGAGATGACAGACAGTACATACAAATAGCATCTCATAGAAAGTGTTTGAGAGCAGATTATTAAACAAACATAAATCATACATCTCATTTATTTAAATGTGATGAAACTTTGATTTTTTTCTTAACAGTTTTGATAATATTTATGGTTCAATTTATTTCAATTAACCCATAAAATACAATAAAATGAAAAAAAAAAAAACCCGAAATTGTCAAAAGTTAAAATGTAAAAAAGGAATTTACAAAAAGCCAAAAGTTAAGAAAAATTTGAAACTGAAAATTTGCTTCTCCCCCTCCATTTTGTACGAATCTACTTATCCTACTTATCTTTATAAACGTAAATAAAAGAAAAAAGAAAAGAAAAGAAAAAAAGAAAAGAAAAGAAAAGAAAAAAGAAAAGAAAAGAAAAAAGAAAAGAAAAGAAAAAAGAAAAGAAAAAAAGAAAAGAAAAAAAGAAAAGAAAAAGAAAAAAGAAAAGAAAAAAAAGAAAAGAAAAAAGAAAAGAAAAGAAAAAAGAAAAGAAAAAAAGAAAAGAAAAAAGAAAAGAAAAGAAAAAAGAAAAGAAAAAAAAAAACAACTGATCAACTGAACTGCAGATAAGCATTATATATGATGGAAATCACACCCCTATTCATATCATTTTTTGCCCTCTATGCTTCTCCTTTTTTAATACTTGAATTTGAGATCATTGAATATGCGCTTAAATCCAGTATTTTTTTTTGGCCAATCAGGAAGGTTACTGAGACCATTTCGAAAAAATTGTTTTTATAACAACGCATAAATATAACGATTTCACCCAACCTTATCAGTGGTGAATTTATCTTTCTACCACTCAAAGCGTGTTTTTCTGCTTTTTCATTTTCTGCTTTAGTGGTTATAAATACATTCAATTCATCAAACAAACAAGAACAGAATTGAGTTTTGAGAGTGATTTATTAAATATTATGTTTAAGCAGTAAACATTCGTAAACATATTCACATCAAAATATACAACTTTTAACCAG
This sequence comes from Sepioteuthis lessoniana, assembly GCA_963585895.1. Taxonomy (NCBI): domain Eukaryota; kingdom Metazoa; phylum Mollusca; class Cephalopoda; order Myopsida; family Loliginidae; genus Sepioteuthis; species Sepioteuthis lessoniana. Next base: position 23,043,930 of record OY757907.1, read on the forward strand.
AGAATTATAAATTCTTAAATATATATGTAGGATAAACCCAAATGTTATTTTTTATATTTTAAATCCTATTTTCATTTTTTAAAATTTCATTTGTAAACCTCTTTATTCTTATCTGTTTATTGATTGATTGATTCTAATGGCATGTCAACCTATGTAAATGAGGGAGCTATCCCCCTTGTTTGGTACGGACGTTCTTAGAGTTGAGACATATTACTATTATACACCGACCGGTCACACACGTGACACAGCCAGAAGGGGTCGAGCATTTTATTACCATTTCTCCGTGCAGAACACATGTGTTGCCTGACAGCTGCGATTTTAGACTATGCGAAAGGGGCATTCTTTGAGGCGAACAGAGGTAAGAATCACACACTGTATCTGTATTTGCCCGAGTTATTGATCTGTGTGAAAGGGATTAGAGAAGTTGTTTTCTATTTTGTTTTTAGTTTCACCGTGAAAGAAGAGTCAAAGAAGGATTTAAAGAAGGAACGAAGACCCTTTGCGAATAGATAACTTCTTTACCAGTCGAGCCTTTTACCTCATTTTTTGCCTCATGGCGCTACCGTTACAACCTATCTATGGTGATTTTATGCAAAGAATTTAGGGAATCACATTCATTTTAGGTTCATATCTATATTTTTCCTTTTTTTTCTATATGATCCTATCGAATACAAGTCATTTTTGAATAGATCTGTTTGACCTATAAATAGGAGCTTTACAAATATTAATACTGCAAGTCAGTGTGGACGTAGGAGTAATAGCAATGAAGGGGTATTCCATACTTCTCAGATCTTCAGAACAAGAGACTCACCATCAGATACAGTTTACAGTCATACACAGTCACCCCTTTTTTGCTGGAGGTACAGCGTATTCTAAACTCCACCGACAGGTCATTTTTTTAAAACTCACGTCTTTTGAATGTTTCTTGCCAAAAGCTTACTTCAACAGAAGCTCAGCATTATTCATGCCAACAAAAACGGAAGAGAAACACCTTGCACCTTAAACCACTGTGGTGTAATGGTTATCGTCGTAGGAATTGGACACGGCGATACGAGTTCAAATCCTAAACGAGACTGACTGCCTTTCACATAGCACTAATACTCTTGGGAAAGGTATGAATCCAGTAATTCTCCCTCCAGCTATGGGTAAATAGTAGGGCAGACTAGGTTCTTCAGCCTTGGTGAGGTAACTAGTCTAGGAGAAGGAAAACTTTGAATTCAAACCTGTTAAACTCCGCTTAAAAATTGACCTTGTGTCATATTCTGCTCGAGCGGAGGGGTAGGTAAATATGGTTATTACATTTGTCCTTTCCATCGAGTTTCGACCTCCTAATTCTTACACATTACTATTTACGTATTTATAAGCAGGTATATTGAATACTACGGAAATTGACAAGTGTGAAATCTAATCTTTAAGTAGCAAATTTTTATCTCTAAATTAGACATAAACAAAATATGGCAAAGTGGTTGGATAAGAAACGAAGCCATTGGAGATGTATATACTCTATAGATAAGAAACGGTAGGCATTTGAGGTTAAGTTCATTTATCAACATCTAACGCTTCGTAAGATATCTGTCGACTCATTTTTTAGATTCCCATGAAACAGAGTATTTAACTGTATATATATTTGATATCAATATTTGTATCTTACAAGTAACGCAGAATTTATAAAGGTAACAGCCGGAGAAGAGATACTTTAGTACATGACAAGTCTTTATACCTATGTTCTAACTACAAAACTTCTACTTTGTTACCTTCATTAAATAGCTCATCAATAAACCTAATTGATAATATCTACATGTTTCCTTAAATAGCTCAACTGAACTGTGTGACCGAGTTCTTTTGTTCATCGTAAAATCATATGATAATTCATGAAATGTCTTTTTTGACAGCCTCAAAATCAGTCAGAACTATGGTCACCAAAATTTCTGCCGGCATTAATAGAATAACTGAAGTTGTTTTTAGCTCATGAATCTAATTCTAAAACTTTAAAGTTTTTAGGTTTGATTTGGTTGGCGGGGTTCTGTGGTATATTAACCCTTGTAGATACTTTAATGCTACATACTATTTGTACATATATATTAAATATATATGATTTGTGAACGTATATTTTGGAGATAACATTTTTAAACAAGCCTGAGCTCATTTTTTTGGCACACAGTTTAATGGTTTCAAGCATTTCTATCTTACACTAAAATTTTTATTTACAATTAATCATTTGTTTGCACATAGTTAAAGGGTTCAGTGTATTGCTATGTAATGCTAACAATTAAATTCAAGAGTCATTTGTTTGCACACAGTTAAATTATTAAACGGTTATTTTTGATTCATAGATGGGACTCTTTCAGGTACTTCCACCTCGGGTTAGAGTGAACCTGAGAGTAATGGCAATCAAGGGATAATCCACATTCCCCAAAACTCGAGGACTATCAGATGGTCAAGTGTCATATCAGAACACCCTTTGTTTTGTTTTTTACTCCTCTGCAGAGATTCAGTCAGCATATTCTACGGCCCCAACCAACTAGGCTGAAGATTTTTTGTGAGTTTACAATGTAAGTATAATACTAAACTGGACCCCAACTTTGTGTTCGTCCGGTTAGCTAAACTGAATTTTTGATGTAGTAGCTATTGAAAAGAGAGCTTTCTAATTGCCCTCGACTACAGTCTCCAAATTTACTTTTTTTTACTTTTATGCATCTAGCTGAAAAGAAATGTGTTCGGATTACAATGCTAAACTGGACCCTTAATTTGTGACAGTCAGATTAGCTAAACCAAAACGTCATCTTTTTTTAACCATAAGAAGTAGATATACTCTTTTTAAAGCCTGAAACCAAAATTACGATCGTTTTTTTTTTCACTTTTCCTTATAATTTTGTATGGTCATCGCAAAATCAAAACAAAAAATCGTATTGTTGTGTTTACATTTGTTGCACGAACAAAGCCAATCCAAAATCCATAAGACCAGTCAACTGGAACTGTAGAGTACACCGACTGCATCTCTGCAGAGGGGTGAGACCCCCCCCAACCCAACGAGTGCCCTGGATATGACATTAAAGCATCTGATAGTGAGGCCCGAGTAATGCTGGAACTTTGGGGAATGCAGAGTATCCCTTCATTGCCATCGTTCCCAGATCCACTGAGGCCCGGAGTGGTTGTACCTATTTTTTTTTCATCATACAACGTGTGAAAGCACGTGCGATACCATATCCTCATCAGCCGCCATCCAGGGGTGATAACACAGTTTCGGTAGCTCAAGGCGGTACTGCCACCCCTAGCGCTACCAAATAGCTTTTGCCACCGGACAGGGTATTAAGAGAATCATATATATATATATATATATATATATATATATATATATATATATATATATATATATATATATATATATATATATATACGCCAGATCAATTAAATGCAGAGACTACATTGGACGTTAATCTTCATATTCTGAGTGCAGTTTGTGATTTAAAAAACGCGTTTACTTTCGGCGGTTGATGTTATTACGCGTTTACAGTAACCGTTTCTTACGTAATCACACGGGAAAGGTGATTCCGCGTGTATTACCTTCATGCTGAAAACTTTCTCGCTTTCGACCAAATCCAACTTGATGCATATCGCGCCGTGGTCTGAAGACGATTCGAGGCAACTTTCAAACTGTGGCCAGTGATTCCTATTTTTGAAAGAAACGAAATGACTGAATGTCCTATAAAACCACGACAACCAACCTCAATAGGAATCACATGGCATATCCAATCCTTTTCCACGCAGTCGGCACGCAGTGTCTCGTAGCGGTTTTTCTTCCGCTCGTGTGCTTCCTCCCGGTTTTCTTTCCAAGGGACAGTCAATTCTATGAGGAGGACACTCTTCTTTGAATCGGACCATGCTACAATGTCCGGCCGCTTTTCTGTTTGAACAATGTGAACTGGAAATTGTAGAGATGTCTTGAGATCTGCTGAAACTTTCCAGTCACTAGCTCCGTTCAGTAGCTTCATGTTAGGATTTTTTTGTTTCCTCACAGGACATTCACCTTCCTTGAGAAACTGAATTATGGGTTCCTTGGCTGTTATGGATTGCTGATTTGCTGTCTCACATTGTGCTCTTACCAATTCTATTATCACTTCTAATACCTTGTTATGTCGCCATGTGTACATTTGAAGTGAGTGTGGACATGCAGATAAGACGTGGCGCAAAGTACCCCGATCGCTTTTACACGACAAGCACTGGTCCGAATTGGTATATCCCCATAATTTTAGGTTGGTCGCATTTGGTAAGAGATCATAAGTAGAGCGAAGAAGGAATGATATCGCCAGTGGTTCCATTGCAATTAAGGATTTCCACGATAATTTAATTGGTTCGATATCATTCCATTTTGTCCAAGCACATTGTTTGGCCTGAGTAACAGCACTGGCTTTTCTTTGCTCTTCCTCAAACATCCTGACTTCTTCGCTCACCATGTCTCTTTTTCCTTTTGGGTCCATTTTGGGGAATACCTTTTTGCTCGTGCTACCCAACCCAGCTCGATTGGTTTGAGTGACGCCTATGATGTCTTTGATTCGTTGGCTGCATTCCGCCTCCTGGGCGGTTTTAACGGATCCAATCTATGGGTCAAATAGAACTGTTTGATCATTTAACTGAGTGTAAGCAAATGACTAATGTTCAATTGAATTGTTAGTGATACATACAAATACTTGGAACTATTCAACTTTGTTGACTAATGTTTACAAATTATATATATATATATATAATATTCATGAATAAACCGGATTTAGCATTAAATAACCAACAATAGTTGACATGACATAAAACCAAACCAAAATCCATCAATGTTGACTCTTATTAAATTCTAACTCCTTACAAAAACACGCTGCGAAATTATTAGTTTAAATTCGCGCCTGTAAATTAGATTTTGTGTCAGTGAAAAGTGGCTGTTTCTGGTTCGAATCCAGCAATATGTATCATCCAGCACTCGCGTTAAACATAAAAGTCTTTCGGCGCAGCAAATGTATTTCTAGTTATTGAGTTATTTTATATCTCCAGGTTAAGGAATCGCGTTCATTGTACGTTCATATTAAAAGTTTTTGCGTAGTTGTTTCTTAAGAGTTTTTTTTTTTTTTTTTGCTCACGGTCCGATCGAAGACAAATAATTTTTAAACATATCTATTTGACCCATTGATGGGAGCCCAACAGGTACTAACATTTTGGGTCAAAATGGATCAATGAGAATTGGCAATGAAGCAGTACTTTACCCTCCAGATTTCCAGAACTGAAATCTCACCATCAGATGCAGTTTAGTGTCAATAACAGGGCACTTCTTTTTTGGAGGGTCTTACCCGCCTTTGCGGGGTATACAGTAAATGTATTCTTTACTCTATTGACAAGACAGCAAAACCAAGAGAGAAAGCGAAACTAAAGAAAGTAAAGAACATAAAAAGCTGAGTGGCGATTGAATACTTCGATAACGGACAAGTTACAAAATCTAAAGACTTGATGGAAGCAAGAAAGTAAAAAAATCAAATTTTTGGTAGTCAAAGAAAGAAAAAAGTAATTGGGTAATTTTTTAAGATCGGTGGGAACAGCGCAAATTTATCATTTATCAGTGATGAACTTGATATTATATTTTATTTACCCATATATCTGAAGTAAGGAAGGCTTTAGTAATCATAAAATGAGGAGATAAAGTCCAGGAAAGACGGGTTTGTTGCATGCAAAACAGATTATTTTCGTTGGTGATGATTTGTGACCACCTGTGAGAATGTTTAAGCAAACGTTAATGCAAAGGAGGGGGCAAGTTTTTATATGTTCACGCATGCGTATATTCATATATTCGGATATATAGGAAATGTTATGACAATATGTAAAATGAATACCGAGCGAGAAGATTGACAGGAAGGAAGAAACTGCAAGAAAACTAAGAAAGAAAGAAAGAAAAAAAGACGAATTATGAGCTCTTGATAAAGAGAAAGAGAGAGAAACCGATAAGACTATACGACACAAATTTAATTCCTGGATGTTATTTTTTTAATTGCTTGTTGTCATGAAATTAAAAAAAGGCTATTATTCTCTTTAAGTTTTGCTTTTGTACTCTGAATAATGCAAAAAAGAAATTAACATATTTTCTTTGTAAAAACGGGCAAATTTGCACATTTGTGTTTATATAAGGTCTGAATAAAACAATATTTGAAGTAAAATTTGCATGTATTTATACTAGTTGTACAAAAATGAACAAACGCGTCTAGAAATGAGTAGTTTTTCGAGATTTGCGACTGTAATGTAAATCCTTTTTGCGTATTATGTACCCTGTATATAAATGGGTAAATTTGAAAATTTCAACATAAAAGCAAAGTTTGAAAAGAAGAATAGATCTTTTTCATTTACTTTATTCATTAGTAAATTGGCGACCTTAGTCGAGGGTGACCCGAAAGCTCTTTTTTTAATAGCTACTACAGGGAGGTGTAGGGAAGGGCGTGATTCTATTCCCTGGATTGCTCCACTTTACCATTGATCCTTATTTTATAATACTGTGTGTTAAGCAAGGCAGCACCAAGTACCATTTTTGAGGCTTTGGTATGACTCCACCTGGGATTGAACCCAGGTCTCCCGGACCATTGGTGAACAATCTACTCATTAGGCATTTTGCCCAGGAGCAAGAAAATGTAACACAGAGTAATAGTGTAGAGAGAGAGAGAGAGAGAGAGAGAGAGAGAGAGAGAGAGAGAGAGAGAGAGAGAAAATAATCAGAAAATATATAAATAGATGGAAAAATGAAAAATAAGGCTGAGAAGAAGAAGCAATATCAAGATGAAAACTGAGATTTACTGTCTTTATTTCCTATGATCTCTTCTCTCCTCCAGTTGTAGGTTGCACTTTTTTTTGTTCTTTCTTAATTCCTCTTATAACACAGCACCAGCCGCTGCAGTCATCTATTATCAGTTCTTGGATGTATGGGTCCAACACATATGAGTTTGAAGTCGCGCTTGCAAATCTGCTTGAAGCGTATTGTAGCCCAGTTGGCTGGGGTTGTAGAATACACCGACTGCATCTTTGCAGAGGAGAAAGGCTCTCCCAACGAGTGTTCTGGATATGACACTAAACAATCTGATGGTGAGGCTCCTGTAATGTTGGAGCATTGAGGAATGAGGAGTACCCCTCTATTGCCAGGTTCACTCTGGCCCGGAGTGGTAGCACCTGAAAGGGTCATATTTATGGGCCAAAAAGAACTAAACTGTGTACTTATGATAAATTGAATTGTTTGAAATTGTTAAATGTCAAAAACAGTTCCATTTC